>CM035412.1:68634288-68704288 GCA_020310875.1 Ceratopteris richardii
GATAGAGACAAAGACAGTCATAGACAGAGAACTTGGATGAAGGAGAGCTCAGACACACAGATGCCATGACAATAATAAACGTTAAAATTTAGAAAACGAAGCGTCTTTTGACAAAAACGTGTTGAAGGGATAGAGCTAAAAAGAGTGAGCAAAATAGCGAAATATCAGATTTGTGTAGCAAAATACGTATGATGAACCTTGTAATTAAGCACAGAGAAGAACGGATGACAACATATAATCGCCACATTTAATTGCCATTAATCGTGCTCACACACAGTTGTTATTCAAAGGGATTCCTGAAAGAATGGCAAAGACACAGCTATGATTTGCTGTTTATGACATAAAAAAGTGCCAGAAAAGCACAGATAGTAGTAGCGGCAAGATTGACGATGGATGAATATGGGAAAATTTAGCAAACTGTAGATACAAAAAATGCAAGAAAAACGATAAACATCTTGTATTATTCTTTATAAATGTGTCCGAACAACAAAGAGCTAAGCTCTGATGATCGTAACATCACAAATGATGATGAAGATTGCCGGAAAATGTACCGGACTTCATGAAAAGAAAACTACATATCTGACAGCAATGTCGGATATCGGTGTTACTCGAGAGTGCCAGAAACATCCTTCATTCAGCTAGGAACCTCCGTTGGTAGATCATCATGCGCTGGAAGGTGGTGCTCGACGGCAGAGAAAAGGAGGTAAGAAATTCTTGCTAGATTCAATACTTCCATTCAGCAAACTTCTTCCTGCCGGTGGTGTTCCTCCTCCTCCTCCTCCTTCTCCCCCTGATGGTGGGGAGCTTCTTCCTGCCGGTGGTGTTCCTGCTGGTGGTGTTCCTCCTCCTCCTCCTCCTCCTGATGGTGGGGAACTCCTTCCTGCTGGTGGTGTTCCTCCTCCTCCTCCGTCCTCTAATGATGGGGAACTTCTTCCCGCTGGTGGTGTTCCTCCTCCTTCCCCTGATGATGGGGAACTTCTTCCTGCCGGTGGGGTTCCTCCTCCTCCTCCTTCCTCTAATGATGGGGAACTTTTTCCCGCTGGTGGTGTTCCTCCTCCTCCTCCTCCTTCCCCTGATGATGGGGAACTTCTTCCTGCTGGTGGTGTTCCTCCTCCTCCTCCTTCCTCTGATGATGGGGAACTTCTTCCTGCCGGTGGTGTTCCTCCTCCTCCTCCTCCCCCTGATGATGTTGTTGGTGTTGTTCCTCCTCCTCCAACTACTGGAAACGTTCCTATCGGTGTTGTTCCTCCTCCTCCCCCTGATGATGTTGTTGGTGGTGTTCCACCTGCTGTTGATGATCCTGTCGGTGTTGTTCCTCCTCCTCCACCTGCTGTTGATGATCCTGTCGGTGTTGTTCCTCCTCCTCCTCCACTTGGTGGTGCTCCCCTACAAAAAAACCTAGGCAAAAAGCTTTTTGTTTGGGATACGTCGGTGATGGGATCATTTATGGATGGTGTCTCATCCTCGGATTGTGCTACTGTGGTCGAGCTTATATCATGTTGGACAATCTTCCGAGATGGAGAAGAGGAAGAGGTAGCGATGGATGAAAGTAGAGCTAAAAGCGAGAGAAAAATGCAAAACAGCAACGTATAGTCCGATCGCAACGCCATGTGTTTATGGATGCAGCAGCACTCTCTATGTAGTCGGTGTGCAAGCGACACTCTTATGTAGTCGGTGTACAACGGGCAAAGAAGAGCTGCAATGTAATGATACGAAAGAAGGCAAGCATCGACCTCCTTTTATTGAACGTCAAAATGCTCATCTCCTCTCCTTACTGCGAAGTAAAGCTGAAAGCTTAAATAATCGGTGGCACTCCGCCACAGGAATGCTATGGCCGAGGTGGAAATGCACAGAGAAACTTATGTGTTTCGTCACTCCTTGCTTTCACAGGAAAGAAATGGTGGAAAAGCACAGAGAACTGCGTGTTTCCCCACTCTTTGCTTCACACACAGGAATGGAACCAAATTTGACCAAAGCAACTGCGCATGGAAGCTCTGTGCGCTTTATCATAGAGAAAAAGCAACGGCTCGTCGAAGCCGATGTCCGTTTTCAACATTCCCTTCATTTGCTTGTGGCTTTACTTGTTTTCAATGACTTTTTTCCCTTTTCCTTTTCAACAATTCCCTTCGACTCTCATAGGCCTCGCACATGGATATGTTTTTGGCTGGCCGGAGGTCACTTTTTGGGTCACCCGAAAAGTGTTCTAGGAGCACATGAGTGTCCGGTCACCGGATTTCGGGTGGCCAGAGATGAGCTTTGGATCGCCGGATTTAAGAGCACATGAAAATCTGACAGCCGGATTTCAAGTGACCGGGATGGAATGGTGCAAAAGCTCTATTTTTGTTGACCTCTAACCTTTCACAATCCATTAATTATTTTCTTAATAACTTCTCTTTATATTTTACTAGTATATTCACAATTCATTCAACGCTTTTTAATTTGGTTCTCTTGATATGTTACATTTGGTGTATAATTCCATATCTATATTCCTTCTTCGCAATGTTCGTGAGCATTTGGATCTTCCGAGTAACTCAATAAAAAGACTCCTCCTTCGTAATGCTTGAAACCATAAGCTTTTTAGCGACCACATGAAATTATCATACCAGATAACAATAGAATTCAAAATCGAATTTCATCCATGTAGCATAGTTTCTATCGCATACCTAGACACGCTATTATTATTGTTTTATTGTTATTATTGACACTATTATCATTGTTCGTATTTTCATATATTATTCCGCAAAGGTTGGAGTATTGACGTTCTACAAATAGGCATCAATAATAAGTAGAATTAATAAAATATTGCATGGCTGAACTTCGGGTCATCCGAACGGACTGGTGCTAACGGGCACCAGTCTGTTGGCCTAGCCATTTTTGGGTGACCCAAAAGAGGAAATTCCACCCGAAATACGGCGAGATCTCCTCATGTGTGAGGCCTATCAATATCATTGAGTCTCCGTCGCTTGAAACATATTCCAGTCGTACCTTTTTTTTACTAAAAAAATATAATGGAGGTTCAGCCGAAGCTTCATCTGAATGTGTTGTGATCCGATGACTTCGGATGTCTGCCTACCCGTGCATGTACAATTTGAACAAGGGCAAGGGCTCCAAGCTAATTTCTTCTCAACGTGTAATGATCTGACAAGTTAGGATGTGTTTATATGTGTTTGTGTATATGTATGTATGCATGTTTGTATCTTATGTTGTATGTGTGTGCATGTATGTATGACAAGTGAGAATGTATGTACACATGTGTGTATGTATTAATATATCCATTGTTGATATAATTAGGTAGTGATGTGTGTGAACTCTCTAGGGCCGTCGGGGTACTTTTTTCCCTCTTTAGGAGGTTTTTTTACCTCCAGCTTGTATATACGCCTATAGTCCTAACGGGTTACTTATCTTTGTACATTCTAGTGGTAATACATTCAGGATTGTGTGTTGTGACACACGCTTTTCCTTCTTCCTTGTGCTGTTCATGTGCTTTCATAGACATCTAACTCCAACAATTGGTATCAAAGCAAGTCGTTGCTTTATCTAGGGCATTGTTGACACCCCTCCGATCACAGTCTTAGAATCACACAAAATTTTTTGAACATACTCAAGGTGATTAGAAGATCAAAACATCTTCGCTCTATGGTGCTTAAATTGGAATCTGAGCTCATTTCGGCCTCTGAACGCACTATCGTAGCGCTTGTGTAGGCTATTTCATCTTTTTGTGCCAAAGATATATACATGTTTTTGTTTGCTAGTATAAGCATCTTGAAGTCTGATAGAGGTTTAGCAGAACTCATCAAGGTAGTTATGTTCAACTTTTTTATGTATAGTCTTTTTTCTACATCAGGGTATTTTAGTTAGTGGCCATGGCTAAAAGAAGTGATGTATTTCATATGTTGGTTGTTGAGGATAATTTGGATGGTACAAATTGCCCATTGTGCGTATATATGATGTGTCATGCATTGGTCACAAAAGATATTCTTCAGATTCTTGTTTGTGTTGTGGTTTCTGTTGCACCTACTGTAGAGAAAATTTGTTGGGATGGTAGAGATGCTCAAGCATATGCATTGATAGCCTTGTCTATCAAATGTGCAATTATTCCTCACATTCGCTCTTGCAAAACAGCTAAGGATGCTTGAGATACACTTACCACATTGTACCAAGCTAGGAATGAGGCTCGTATTTCTTACCTCCAAAAACAGTTAGAGAATGAGCATATGAATGAAGATGATTTTATGGACAGTTTTTTGAAAAAGATGAAGCATTTGAAGGAGCGATTGATTTTTGTTGATGACGTCCTTCTGGACAGTTCACTTGTGCAAACTGTTTTGAATGGTCTTCCCGACTCGTATCAGAGTTTTGCATTTACTATTCGTTTGATGATGAAAGGCAATCCAAATGCCTTAACATATGAAGAGTTATAAGTTTCTGTTTTGTTGCAAGGAGATTAGTCTAGGTAGACCATGTCTATTATGCATGTTGTAGATCAAGCTTTCATGGATAGTTAGAAGGGCAAAGGTAAATGGATCTCATCTACTAGTAAACAAAAATCTGCAAATGCTACACATTCAAAGAAGGAAGACAAAGATGAGAAGAAATCAGAAAAGCAAAAATTGTTTTGCAAATACTATAAAGCAAATGATCATGTCATTAAGAGCTGTCCAAAACTGGCTGCTAAAGAGGCAAAGAAGAAAGAGGTCAGAATGGTTGTTGCCAATGCCTCTACACTGAAAACAGAGTCCGTTAATCTTGTGCAGAATGAAGAATGGGCATTTACAATTGTTTTCATTTTTGACCCATCTTCTCATGAGTAGTGTATATCTACAGTAGACTCAGATATTTGGTACTTTGATAGTGGGGCAACCAAACATATTACCTCGCAGCGCAGTTTATTCACTTCACTCTAGCCTGTCCCTATAGGGAATACTGTCACATGCACCAACAACTCATCTTATCCTGTCATGGGAGTTTCTAAGATCATTCTGACTATTGATGATGGTACTTCTTCCACTTTATCGGATGCTTTATTTATGCCAGGGATCAAGAAAAATCTGTTATTAGTTTTTGCATTAGCCAAGATTGGCTTGGTTATAAAATTTGTTGATGATAGATGTACAGTTCATGATCTGTCAAATGGCGATATCATTATTGCTTCTGGCATTTTATATCATGGGTTGTATACGCTCATATACTATGAAAAATCTATGAATGATTGAGCATGTGTAGTACATGATTCTCAGGCTATGTCAGATGCAAAGCTTTCGCATGCATGCTTTGCTCATCTCAATTTTTCTAGTTTGCTATGCCTATAGAAATCTGAAATGGTGTCCTCTTTGCCCAAACTTGAGGCACCCGAAAAACATGTCTATGAAGGCTTTATTTTGGGCAAAATGCAGCATTCCTCCTTTCCAAAGGATGGTTCAGTTTGAGCTACTCAGAAATTGTGGCTTGTTCATAATGATGTCTATGGTCCTATGCAAACACCCTCTTTTGGAAACTAACTTTACTTCATGGCTTTCATTTATGATTTTTCCAGGCATGCATGGGTATATCCATTGAAAGAAAAAAGTCCAACGTGTTCATGTGCTTCAAAGAGTTTTTGGTTTTGGCTGAAAAACTATCGGCATGTAAAATGGGCACCCTCCGTTTTGATCAAGGGGGAATATATGTCTTCTGACTTTAATGCATTTATGGCTGAACATGGGATAAAACATCAGTGTAAAATGTCATATACACCTCAACAGAATGGAGTTGCTGAACGGAAGAATGGGCCATCGGGCATGGTCGCGAGCCATCTGTTGTTCATCTGCATGTTTTTGGTTGTCTGGCATATGCATTAGTGCCTGAAAAACATCATAGGAAATTGGATGATAATGCACTAAAATGTATTTTTGTTAAGTACAGTTCTAAAAGCAAAGGCGATCGTCTGTATCATCCACAATCTAAACACATTTTGGTTAGTTGTGATGTTGTTTTTGTGCAAGATGCTATTTTGCCTTTACTTTCATGTATGAAGGAGACATCTATTAGCTCGAAAGACATGTATGATATTTTGCACCTCTTTTTACAGGTGGACAGTCTAGTGCTGGTCCTAATGAGGCAACTTCTCACCCTTTGCAGGTTTCATGTGATGATGTAGATCATTCCATTTCTGATGCAAGTTTACATGATGCACTTGTTGATGAGAGAGCTGATATTGTTGATGAGAGAGCTGATATTGAGGAGGCAAAAGCTATGCCAAAATGGCTAGTAAAGACTTTGTGTGACAGCAAATTAGATGCACCTCTGTCATACCATACTCGTTCAGGCTCTCACAGTGCCTCTTTTGCATCAGATTGCTATGCTATGGTTGCCTCTAGTCTTTGTGATGAGAGAGATCCTGTTTTCGTTTGATGAAGCACAAAATTCTAAACATTGGATGGCTGCAATGCAATCTGAATAAGATGCTATCATGAAAAATGGTACCTGGTCTTTATGTGACTTGCCTCCTAGCAAGAAGGAAATTGGCACTAAGTGGGTATACAAGCTGAAGTGTAAACCTAATGGAACACTTTGATAGGTATAAGGCTAGGCTTGTTGCAAAGGGTTATGTGTAGGAAAGAGGCATTGATCTTGATGAGAGCTTTGCTCCTACTTGCTAAATGACTACTGTTCGTAGCATCTGTGCACTTGCAGCCATCATGGTTGGAATGTACATCAGTTGGACATTAAAACAGAGTTTTTGAATGGTGACTTGCATGAAGAAGTGTATGTTTTTCAACCCTGTGGCTTTGTGCAGAAAGGGCATGAAAATCAGGTGTGCTGGTTAAAGAAGGCAGTATATGGATTAAAGCAAGCACTTGGTGCTTGGTATGAAAAGATACATGCCTACTGATTGCACATGGTTTTGAGAACAATTTAACTGAAAGCACTTTATATGTTAAGCGTGTGTTGAGAATAGGGGAGCAACAGACCCTAACCGCCACACATGGAAGTGAGAGGCTCTTCCAAGAGGAGTTGCAAGAAGTGTAAGCAATGCACACACACCCACGTCCATGAACAATGGCACCATGGCCAACGTCAAAAGGAACAAGGGAGGGCAATGCTCACACACCACAACCCCTAATGCCAAACCCACACACAAGGATCAATGCCAAGCACACAAAGAGAAATGTGGAAGCCAAATGAACCTTCTTTCCATTAGCATGGAGGCCAAGGGACCCCTTCTTTACAAGAAATAGCCTCTATTTATAGGCTCAGTGTAATTCCCCATGTGCTCCTTTTGACTAGTAAAAAAGGAGCACATGCGTAACTAACATATCTCCAAAAGGATCTTTTTCAAATTTCAAATCTCAAGATGAAGGAGAATACGTGCGCGCGTGGGGATTTCTAGACTCCTTGAAAAAGGTGACCATTTACAACAAGGTTCCAAAGCTTTAGTTTATGAGAAATATTAAAAAGTGTCTAAGGGAGGGTTCTTATGTGAAATCCTAAATAGATACAAAAAGAAGATATTATTTTGGTCTAGAGAGGGTTTCTATGCACAATTGTGGGTATGTGCAGACCCTACAACCCAACAACGTGCTAGTGATGTGCTTTTGATCATTGTTGTGTATGTTGATGACATGCTGCTCACTGGTCCTCATGAGAAGCATATTTCAGATTTCAAGGCTGATTTGCATGCCTCCGTTGAGATGTTTTGATTTGGGGCATTTGCATTATTATTTGGGCATTTAGTTTATGCAAGTTGATGGTGGAATAGCTTATATTGACAAATTATTGTAGCACTTTGGCCTTGCAGAGAGCATCGGCAGTTGCAAGGAACCTTGTGTTCCATGCTCACACTAAGCATATTGAGGTGCATTATTGAAGTATTTCGATGGCGATGCACCACACTGCACTCTCCTTCTCGAGAGCTCCACCACGATATGCTCGGAGTGGAAAACCGAGCTCCTAACGCCACACACAGTACTTCACACAGAGGTTGTAGAATACGCAGAAAACACAGTACACAGGGAGCACGAAGACAGACTTCTTAGGTCTTACAAATGCAGTCAAACTTACAGTCTGTGACTGACTAGGCCACTATATGTTTTATTAAAGAACATATACAAAGAAGTGTCCGGTGGCCATTTGGCCTTTCACATGGACACTAACGGTAACAATCTCCCACTAAAGGCCAATATGGCCAGAGTAACTATGGGAGAAAAAAGAAAGAATGATAAAGAATACCTGAGTGTAAGTATACAAACTATACCTCCCACCTGATGGGCATGTTACACAGTATACAAGTGACTGCGTAAGATCAAGAATCAAGTAACCCCCATCAAGTGACAACAGTGTTGAAAGCTATCCTGTGGTAGAGCTTTAGTCAAAGCATCTGCAGCATTATCTCGAGTGTGAACCTTCTCAAGAATAATGCTCTCAGTGGCTAAGCAATCTCTAATGAAGTGATACCTCACCTCAATGTGCTTGGTCTTTGCATGATAGACCGGATTCTTAGCCAAAGCAATGGCACTCTGACTATCACTGAGCAAGTGAGGTACATGCTGAGGCAAACCCATATCACAAGCAAGACGAGAAAGCCACAATGCTTCCTTACATGCCTCAGTTGCTGCAACATACTCTGCTTCTGTGGTGGAAATAGCTGTACATTCTTGAAGACGAGATCTCCAAGAGATAGCACCTCCAGCAAAATGAAAAATGTACCCTGATGTAGACTTACGATTGTCTACACAACCAGCATAGTCAGAATCTGTGTAACCAATAATGGATGCTTTCCCTCTACCTAAGCATAGACACTTGTCCTTAGTGCCACTCAGATATCTCAAAATCATTTTGACCGCTTCCTAATGTTTCTTGCCAGGATTAGACATATATCTGCTCACAACTCCCACTGCAAATGCAATGTCTGGTCTCGTAGCTACCATAGCATACATGAGACTACCAACAGCAGACTGATAGGGAATTTTGGTCATGAATTCCTTTTCCTCATCTGATTTGGGGCAGTCATCCTTGCTCAATTTCACATATGTGGGTAAAGGTGTACTCAATGCCTTTCCACCCTGCATATTGAATCGATAAAGTACTTTGGATATGTACTCACTTTGAGACAAGTATATGCATCTTTTACTCCTATCACGAGTGATGCGCATGCCAAGATTATGTTTGGCATCCCCCAAATCCTTCATATCAAATGTTTGACTCAACTTCTTTTTGAGAATTGACAAATCATAAGAGGACTTCCCAGCAATCAACATATCATCGACGTAAAGTATCAAGCATATCAAGCTGCCATCAGAACATCTCTTTGTGTAGAGACAATGATCCTCATTGCTCCGAGAATAGCCTTGGGACTTCATAAAAGCATCAAACTTTTGGTACCATTGTCTAGGAGACTGTTTAAGTCCATACAAGCTCTTCTTGAGCTTACAAACTAGACTTTCCTTGCCAGGAACTACATAACCCTCTGGTTGTTCCATATAGATCTCATCTGTAAGATCTCCATGCAAGAAAGCTGTTTTCACATCCATTTGGACTAGCTCTAAGTCCTCCATTGCAACGAATCCAAGCAACATGCGCAAAGTAGTCATCTTGACCACTGGAGAGAAGATTTCCTCAAAATCAACACCATGTTGTTGCTTAAAACCCTTTGCAACAAGTCGTGCTTTATATTTTGGAGAAGCACTATCTGATGTGAATTTTAGCTTATATACCCATTTACATGGTAAAGCTTTCCTACCCTTTGGCAAAGGTACTAAGTCCCAAGTACCATTCTTGTGAATAGAATCCAACTCACTCTTCATGGCACGCTCCCACTTGACATGATCCTCTGTCTGCATAGCCTCTTTGTAGCAAGAGGGCTCACCGGCATCTGTTAGCATAACAAAATCTAAACCTGGAACATATCTATCAGGTGGATATGAGACACGTGCAAAACGTCTCAATGGTTGCTGAACAGGAACATGTGCAGACTGATCTGAATGGACATTCTCTTGAACATCCCTATGTGTAGCATTTTTATGCATTCTAACCGGAGGACTAGTATCCTCAAACACCACTCTTCTCACTTCAACCTCCTTAATCGGCTGTTTATGCATCTTAGACTCATTAAAAATGACATCACTACTTCTGATCACTGACCGTGTTTCAGGATCCCATAAGCGATATCCAAATTGTCCTTCTCGACCATATCCAAGAAAAATGCATTTCTTTGACTTATGGTCCAACTTCTGTCTAAGATTCTTGGGTATATGAACATATGCTTCACACCCAAAAACTCGAAGATGATCATAATATGGTGGTTTCCCTGTCCATAACTCTTGTGCCACTTTCAGACCTTTGGCAGTACTAGGTGAAAGGTTAATCACATGAACTGCAGTCAATACTGCTTCTGCCCAAAAACCTTGTGAGAGGTTTGCATGATGCAACATAGAGACTACTCTATCTTGAATAGTTCTATTCATCCTCTCAGCTACACCATTCTGTATTGGGGTATAAGGAGCTGTAAACTCTCTACGAATCCCTCTACACTGACAGAAAAGGCTGAATTCATGTGAGGTATACTCACCCCCATTATCTGAACGTAAAGCCTTAAGCTTAGTTCCTTTTTCAGTCTCAACTGAAGCAAGCCATTTTCTGAAAGTAGGAAATACATCATCCTTCGATTTGATAGGATATACCCAGACTTTTCTAGTAGCATCATCTATGAAAGTGACAAAGTAAAGAGAACCACCTAAGGACCTAGTGGGCATAGGACCACACACATCTGTATGAACAAGATCTAAAGGCTAAATTGAAGAGTCAATGTGCATTTTATGCACATTTCTGGTTTGCTTTCCATATTGACAATGCTCACAAAATGAAAAATCAGAGAAAGATAACACAGGTAAGTAGCCAGAACGAGAAAGATTTTCCATTCCACTACGAGATATATGGCCCAAACGACCATGCCAAATACAAGCCATAGGCTGTTCAGTAACAGCTAACAAGTGTTCTTTCTGTGATACAAATAAAGGGTAAAGTGAGCCAACTTTCCTTCCTTTTGCAATAACCATATTGCCCTTTGATATACGAAAGGACTGAGCATAGAAGACCACCTTGTAACCAAGGTCATCAAGTTGATCAACTGACATCAAACTGCGTGATAACTGAGGTACATGGCGTACATTATGCATAGTAAATTTTGAACCGTCAATGAACTGCACAACCACATCTCCAATCCCCACAACATCACACTGGTAAGAGTCACCAAGTCTCACGGTACCAAGAGACTTTGCTGCATAATTAGAGAACCATTCTCTATGTGGTGTCACATGGAAAGAAGCACCAGAATCTAGCAGCCAGGTGTGGGAAAGAGAATCAGCCATAAGTGCCTCAGATGGCACAGTACTATCAAGTGTTAACACATCAGCATCATCAGAAATAGCATTAATTTCTTCAATCTTCACAGTCGAAGTAGATGGTGCAGGTAACTGTTTAACATGCCCATCAACATTCTGTCCTTTACCTTTAGCATTCTTTAATGCATAACAGTCTTTCTTCATGTGTCCTTTCTTATGACAATAATGGCATTCAATATCCCTCTTCCTTGATTTACTTCTGCTCTTATTCCGTTGACCATTCTTTTCCTTGTTCTTGCTCCTGCCACGTTGTTGATTCTTTCCTTGGTAAGAATCACGAACATTATATGCATCTCCACTCTGAGTGCCAACCATAGATTTTCTACGAATCTCCTCACTCAAGAGTGCTCCACATATGTCATCATAGACGAGTTTACCACCTGGTGCACTATTGCTAATAGCTGTGCAAAATGTATCCCATGATGATGGCAGGGTGCATAACAGCAATACTGCTTTCATTTCATTGTCCATATCCATTTTCTGAGCCTGTAACTGGGAGAATATGGCATCAAACTCATTTAGATGAGCAGCAACACTATCTGTGTCCTTCATACGAAGGTCGTATAATTTTCTCATCAGATATACTTTATTTGATGCCGTCTCTTTTTCATATGTATTGCATAACTTCTTCCAAAGCTCCTCTGCACTTTCACAGTCTAATACTATAAAGTAAACATTATCTGCTAGGTGTAAGCGAATGGTAGACCTGGCCATTTCATCTAACTCATCCCAATCATCTTCATCCATGTCAGCAGGCTTCTTTGAAATCCCATTTACTGGCTTCCATTGCCTTCTTTGAATCAGCACATCTTTAATCTGATTCTTCCATAGAGCAAAGTTTGTGCCATCAAATTTTCGGATCTCAAAATGGTCTTTGCCCTGCAAGTTATAGCTCCTCCTCGGAACGCTAGCACTAGACCCTGATCCACCGGATGTGCCTGAGACCTCTGATGCCATGATCGTAGAGAACTGAATAGAATGATAATGGAGCTAGAAGAGTCGAAACACCAACAAATAAGTGTATCAAGGAGTAAATCGACCACTATATAGTTGACTAAACCAGAAATCTAGAAAAATTTTGCCAGAGTATCCTCTGCAAAATTAGCATATGACCAATGTCAAAGTATCATAAAACTGCAAGTACTGACATGTCTACCTACATAGTGAATCACTGACTCCACTGTATATAATCAGTTACCCAATAGAAGCCAACTAGGCTTATCGAGCACCTATGAACAACTATCATACATCTCCTATGGCGAGGCTGGGTAAGTCTTCCACCTGCATCACCGAAGAGACCCTGACATCTGGGTGTCTCCCAGTTAAGAAAACCTCACCACGACCCTCTTTATCAAACGTAAAAGGCTTTATGCAAAGAACGTAACCGCTATATCAATGCCCACATGGACGTACATAAGCGGTATCCATAGAAGCGTACATGGTGTGTATGTGCTCAATATATGCAGTAAAATGACACTGAAAGGCTGAATACACAGCCCAAAAACTAGCCAATAACACCTGCAAGTGTCTGTCAACTCTGATGTTTTAGGCTTTAAAAACCTGTATAAATTTGCAGCGACTGCTCCCACCAAAACTGAAAACCCCTCGAGAAACCTGTAGTTTTACGAGTGTGGCTGAAAATACAGCCCCAAAGGTTGATATTTATTGTTTGAGAAGTACAAGGAACACTCTTCTTGATGTTCTTGGACCTGTGTGAAGAGAACTACGTGCAAAAGTACTCCGAAATGGCTCCAAAAACACCCCAAAATTGCTTCAGAAATAGGCTTTAAAAGCAAAAATGAAGCTTTGATGGACCAAAACTTGTTCAAGGTAATGTCAACCTTAGTCTTTCCCCTTCTTCAAACACCACAAGAGTGTAGCTTAGTGGCAAGAGATTGCCACGGTTAAGTGAGCTCTGGGGGGAACAGTACTGGGATGGGTGACCTCCCGGGAAGTACCGGGAGCCTCTATATTCCTTGATCGTTGAGGTCCTCCCTCGCGCGTAGCCAACGACGCCAACGGTGACTTCGGTGACTCGGATGACAAGGTATGCCAAGGTCTATGCCTTGGTCGCTGCCTTATAAGCCTTGGACAAAGCCTGGGGGGGGGGGGGGTGCTCGCTTCGCTCGCACAAAAGGAACAAAGCTTTTTGCCTCGAACTGCTCTGATACCAGTGAAGTATTTCGATGGCGATGCACCACACTGCACTCTCCTTCTTGAGAGCTCCACCACGATATGCTCGGAGTGGAAAACCGAGCTCCTGACGCCACACACAGTACTTCGCACAGAGGTTGTAGAATACGCAGAAAACGCAGTACACAGGGAGCACGAAAACAGACTTCTTAGGTCTTACAAATGCGGTCGAACTTACAGTCTGTGACTGACCAGGCCACTATATGTTTTATTAAAGAACATATACAAAGAAGTGTTCGGTGGCCATTTGGCCTTTCACATGGACACTAACGGTAACAATTATCATTATGTCACGGAGAGGTTCTATGTTGGAGATATTAGCTTGGCATATGTGCCCACGCAGGAGAACATTTAGACCTTTTTACGAAGGCTTAGCCTAGGGAGAAATTTGAAGCTTTTCGCAAAGCTTTGGGCTTAATTCCTTTTTGTGGATTGATTCCACATAGCTTGGGACTTCCTTATACATGAGTGCCATCTCCTTGTTCACTGCATCACTCCCAGGGGGGATTTGTTGATATATTTAGGTAGTGATGTGTGTGAACAATCTAGGACTGTTAGGACAATTTTTACCCTCTTTAGGAGGTTTTTCCCCTCGACTTGTATATATGCCTATAGCCCTAATGGGTTACTTATCTTTGTACATTCTAGTGGTAATACATTCAGTATTATGTGTTGTGATCCAAGCTTCTTCTTCTTCCTTGTGTTGTTTGGGTGCTTCCGTAGACATCTAACTCCAACATGCATGTGTAAACATATGTATGTATTCATGTATGTATGTATGTATGTATGTATGTATGTATGTATGTATGTATGTATGTATGTATGTATGTATGTATGTATCTATGTATGTATGTATTTATGTATGTATGTATGTATGTATGTATGTATGTATGTATGAATGAATGTATGTATGTATCTATATATATATATATATATATATATATATATATATATATATATATATATATATATATATATATATATATATATATATATATATATATATATATATATATATATATATATATATATATATATGCATGTATGTATGCATGTATGAAGTGTCATGTCTATGAGTGAGTGAGGAAGCATGAATAGAAGTACACACAAGAGCAAAGAAGGAGGATCGAATCACAGAGGCACATGATGGTTGGAAGAGCTCTCTATCGATAGATGACCAATGATATGAGAATGAGTGAAGTGAGACATACAAGTGAATACCTATGAACAAAGTACCATCACATATGAGTATATCATGTATATGTGGTTACATGGGGAAAAACTCTAGTCAACACTAGAGTAAAGAGTTCCCATGTATAGGGAAGTGGTTCACATCAAAGCTACTCAAGAGACACATAAGTATAATAGACCCCCTAGAATGAATGATGTGGACACAAACGGGAATGATAGATCAGCTCCCACAAGGTAATAAGCCTAAAGCTTTGGAAAAAGCTTCAAACTTTTCTTGTGGATGAGCTTTGATGAATATGCCTGCCACATTATCTTGTGTACACACATATACCAAATCAATATCTCCAGCATGAAGGTACTCTTAGACATAATGAAAATGGAACCCAAGATTGCAACCACCAATGAACTCTCACTATAATGCATAGATCCATCAACATGCATCTCAACCATATCCATTTTGGTGAGCTATGAAACTTGTCATGTACTTAACTTCACAACTCAATGTGTCCATAGGAGGTTTCATCTCACTCAACCAAGATATGCATGATCCATACAGGAAAAATAAATTAGTACTAGTGGACACCCATGTATCAAAACAACTAGCCCAATCATTGTCTATAAAAGCATGTAAGCATGGTTGAACATCTATACCATAAAAGAGACCCAAAGTCAAAGTGATTTTGAGATATCTAAACACACATTTTACCACTTTCCAATGCTTAATGTTAGGGCTATGCATAAATTTAGTCAAGTGGTAAACTACATATTGTAGCCTTGTGTTACATGTGTATACCAAGCATCCCATAGTTTATTGATAATAAGAAGTATCAATGCATCACCTGCATCCTCAATTGAGGACCTAAATCCTATTTCCAGTGGTAAGCAAAATATTGAAGTAGCTTCCCAATATACTTTTCTTGATGCAACAACAATTCCCCCCTCAACGGATGCAAGTTGCATGCCAAGATAATACTCCACAAGACCAAGATATGTGACACCAAAAGTATGCTACAAATCATCCATAAACATGCCAATTTTCTCATTACATGATCGAGCTAAGAGAATAACATCAACATAAATAACAAGCGCTATAATATATGTCCCATCTTTACATACATAAAAGGTGCTTTTAGTTGGACTAAATGTAAAACCAAGATCAATCATGTACTTATGTATCTTGTCAGACCATGCACGTGGAACTTGCTTAAGTTTGTAGAAAGCCTTACACAAGTGGAAAACCATATGCTCGACCTTCGATGGAAAATTTAGGAGGTTTCTTCACATAAACCTCTTCTTAAAAATCACTATTTAAGAATTTTTTTTTTTATATCGGATTGGTGCACTTTACAATCATGATGAGCAACCAATGTAATCACAAAAATGAATAGTGTTCCTATGAGAAGTAGATGCAAAAGTGTCCTCATAATCAATGCCATATTTTTTCGCATAAACTTTTGCAACTAGTCTAGATTTGTAGCGTTCAATGATACTATTTGACTTTCTTTCAATTTTGTAAACCCACCTAGCACCAAAGGCATTCTTACCATTTGGCAATTGACATTATTCCCAAGTACAATTTTTATTAATAGAATCCAATTTCAATTGCATTGCGCTCATGTAATTTGATTCATCACATGCATCTTCAAAACTGAGTGGCTCTTCATTAAATGTGGTTGCAATAAGAAATACAACCATAAATCCACTTGATGAATGGCAAGAACTTGATCTTGTTCTATTAGGTAAAGGGGCACTCAACTTGCTGTCTTGAAATACATTTTGCAACCATTCTAGCAAACATTGTGCATCACATTGCCAAAATGTACATTAGAAGAGGGCTAAATATCGTGGTGAATTTGAGCCATGTGTGCTTGCAAATTTTGTGAATTTTCAACCATGTTTGGCTAGAATTGTTCAACCATATTTCTCTATAATTTTTGGGAATTTTCACCCATTTTTGGATACATTTTTTCAATCACATTTGATTAAGAACTTTTAGCTCTTTGAACCTCATTTGGATGGTGTACATGGTCATATGAAGAGCACAACTTTGAAACAAAGGCATGAGTGTATTAAACACATCCTTTGAGCTAATTGTTGGCTGAAATTTACATTCAAGTAAAAGTTAAGATGCATTTTTACCAAATACCACATCTTTGTTGGAGTCTCAGGTCTTCAAAAGCACACATAAAATGAGGAAGAAGAAGAAACTTGGAGCACAACACAACACCAAATAAATTACTAAGTGAATGTACAAGAATAAGTAACCCCATAGGCTTATAGGCATATATACCATCCAATGGGGAAACCTCCTAAAGAGGGAAAAAGGTGCCCTGATAGTCTTAATTGTGTTCCCACACATCACAACTAAAATATATCAACAAATCGTCCCTCAGAGTGATGCAGTGGACAAGGAGTTGGCATTAATGTATAAGGAAGTGCCAAGCTATGTGGAAAGAGATCAATCCATAGAAGAAAGCAAGCCCAAATCTTTGTGGAAAGCTTTGAACTTTTCACGAGGCAGAGCCTTTGAACCTCTCCCTAAGATAATGATAGTGCACCTCAATGTGCTCTGTGCAAGCATGGAATACAAGGTTCCTCACAACTTCCAATGCACTCTAATTGTCAGTGAAGATGGTGATGGAAAAAGAGTGACCAACACTCAAACTAGCCAAAAGGCATTTGAGCCACACATGCTCAATTGTGGTTGTGAAAGCTTCCCTATGCTCAGTCTCACAACTAGAAGTGGCCATAGTAGGGTGCTTCTTTCTCAACCAAGATATGCATGAGCTACCAAGCACGAAGCAAAAACAATTGGTGGACACACGAGTGTCATAACAACCAGCCCAATTAGAGTCAAAAAAGCATGTAAATCTGGCGGCAATGATCCCCCCTTGGGATAAAACAATCCAAGTAGTTGGGTACCACTCAAATAGCAAAAGATGCACTTGGACAATGCAAAAACCTTCTCATCTATGAGATAGCAATCTGAATAGCATGTCACGTTAAGTATAAATAAATTAAGCATCCAACATCGTGCAGATAGAGAACAACATCAAATGCATCTCCAACATCACTAAGATTCAGTCGTAAACCTCTTTCCATAGGAGTGGCAATAGGTTTGCAATCTTCAAGGCCAAAATGATGCAATAATGTGTCAATATATTTCATTTGAAACAAAGATATTACCCCATCAACTTACATAAAGTGAATGCCCAAATAATGATGCAAATGCTCCAAATTTGAGATCTCAAAAGAGGCATGCAAATCATGCTTAAATTTAATAATATGCTTCTTGTTGGAAAAGATGGATGGATACCTCAAGGAAGTGAGGTGGTACTGCTAAAACCTACTTTGTACCTGCCCTAATACACTTCATAGTTTGATAGTACGCCCTTTTATCTTGTAAATGACACCAAGAAAGTACCTATGTACTTTGGAGTTGATGCTTGAAACAATTGAATCAAAACAGACTACTTCATGAGTTGCTAGTGTCACAAAACTTGTTATTTTTGTCTAGACACCCATTGGTTCTTTTGCTTAGTGCTCACAGTACAGTAAGAATTGATAAAATTCCTTTTGGATACATTCAATTAGCTTAGGTATCTAATGATTGCAAGTGGATCATCTAAAATGATAAACTATGCACTGAGAAATAAGTTTAGCAATCAAAAGCTTACCCCCCACTTTTTAGGGACTGAATAGTAGATGACCAATGAGCACTTCGATGATGTTTTCTCCTAGATGGCGGAAGCAAATGCTTTGAAACTTTGATAGCATAAAGAAGACTTCAAGTTGGTTCCAACAAGCTATAGATTATGCAAAATGGTTGAGAATTCACTGATATATAACCAGAGAAAGTTCACTATTCTGAGTAGTCATAGCAGAGAAGTAGATAGAGATGATCAATGAAATATATGTATTATAACACATGATTATACAAGATCATTGGCATTGTAATGATGCTCAATGATGGTGGAATGAGTAACGTTCCAACAAGCTATAGATTATGCAAAATGGTTGAGAATTCACTGATATATAACCAGAGAAAGTTCACTATTCTGAGTAGTCATAGCAGAGAAGTAGATAGAGATGATCAATGAAATATATGTATTATAACACATGATTATACAAGATCATTGGCATTGTAATGATGCTCAATGATGGTGGAATGAGTAACCTATGGTGTAAGCTACTCAAGTCCTACAAATGGTCAAAGGAAGAGCTCCCAATGAGGCCACACCCTCCGGGGATTCCAAAATCTTTTTATAAGAAGTTCTTCTAAATTTGAATTTGAAATTCAAACTTGGCTCCAACTAGAAAAGTGATTCCCTTGATCTAGGGGTTATTCTCTGATTGGAACTCGTATCTATTGTTCTTCCTAACTCGACAAGATTTTGGCTTTTACAAGATTCTCTCAAGGTATAAACCTTTTACAATGGTAAATGATCAAACAATTACAAGCTATGGTTCACATGATCCACCAAATGCTTCCACATATAGTCTTCCATGCTAAGAAAAATGTGATGGCTTGGACATTTGCACCAACAGCTCCCCCTCAAGCCAAACATCTTGGCTTGCATTGCTTCATCAATCTTCTTGTATATCATGTAATCCAATCATGGTTTTAAAACTGCAAAGCTTAGTACCATCAAGTGCTTTGGTTAACAAATCAACACATTCCATGTTTGTAGATACATATGCAAGTTGAATCTTTTTGCTCAAGAGTTTCTCTCTAACATAGCGATATTGCACTTCTATATGCTTGGTTCTTGCATGGTAAATGGGATTGGCTGCAAGATGCAAAGAACTTGTGTTATCACCAAAGATCGTAGGTGAATGAGTGTGAAGTCCCAAATCTGAGTAGAGCAATCTAATCCAAATAGCTTCTTGTGTAGCGTTTGCTAATCCCCTGTATTTAGTCTCTGTTGAAGGTAGAGCAATAGCTGGTTGCTTCTTTGAAGACCATGAGATGGGCTTATCATCTGCAAAAGATAAATATCCAAAGGTACTTCTTCTGTCATCCTTACATCCTACCCGATCTACATCTGAGTACAGATTCATATCCAAATCCGATGTGTATGGAAAGTAAAGACCTTGATTTTAAGTACCTTTAAGATACTTTAAGATTTTTAGTAGCTTCCAAGTGAGGTGCTCTAGGTTTACACATGAATTGGCTCAGAACACTTACTCCATAACATATGTCAATCTTTGTTAATGTTGCATAGTTTAGACTTCCAATTATGCTTTGATAACATGCAATGTCTTCAAGAAAATCACCTTCAGGAGCACTTAATTTATGATTTACTTCCATAGGGGTGCTAGCTACTTTTGTATTCTCCAAGTGAAACTTCTTCAACATGTCCTGTACATATTTCCTTTGAGTGATGTAAATTCCAGAGTTAGTATATACTAACTCAAGTCGAAGAAAATATTTCAAAAACCCTAGGTCACTGATTTTGAACTCCTGCATCATCTGGTTTTTTATTTGTTTGATGTCATTGGCATCACTACCTATAAGAATGATGTCATCAACATATACACATAAATATATCATTTCTGAATTACTCTTGACAAACAGAGAAGAATCTACCTTGCTCGTCATGAATCCTTGGTCTTGAAGATAGGTTGTTAACCTATGATTCCATGCCCTAGGTGTCTGCTTCAAACCATAAAGAGATTTTTTCAATTTGCATACATGATTTACCTTGTTTGGATCTTCATAGCCAGGAGATTGAGCCATGTAAACCTCGTCTGAAATCGAGCCATTGAGGAAAGCATTCTTCACATCTAGTTGATACATATTCCAATTTCTAGATGCAGCTACACTTACCAAGACTCTGATGGTTGGCATCTTAGCCATAGGTGAGAAAAATTCTTCATAATCTACTCCTTGGGTTTGTGCAAAACCTTTAGCCACAAGTGTAGCTTTATACCTGTTTATGGATCCATCTGAGTTTCTTTTGATTTTGTAAATCCACCTAGAACCAATCACCTTCATTGATGCTTTCTTGGGTACTATCTCCCAAGTGTCATTCTCTTGGAGTGCTTCTATCACCGAGTGCAGAGTCGTGGTTACCCAAATTATGTGTGACTGTAGGAGTTTGGTTCGATGTCATTAAAGTATAGATATGTGATTTATTTTGGTGGAAGTGATTAATTATGAAAAGAAGTTGGTTGAAGACTACTATGTTCATGTCATAAATTTATTAATACTAAAGTGATAGGTATCTGTTGAATATTGTTTGGTATAAGTGAATATGGTAGTAGTAATTCTGCAATAGTGGTTGTGGAACGAGTAATCTTTGAATGAATAATACTCTAAACGGTGTGCTAGTGAGAATTACGGTCATGTATACAATTGATGATAGTCGGGACACATGAATGTGTTAATATTAGTTTGTATTAGCAGTGATGGTGGTGATAACCAGTTAAACTATGTAGTGGGAAAATTATCATAGGGCCTCTGTTCATACAAACCCTTGTCCAACCCAAGAACCCTGTAGAGTATCTCTGTCACTGTTATTTTAACCAGATACAATAAAGTTAGGGTAGAGATTTAACAATGTAAAACCAAGAGCAATCAAGTGCTTATGTATCTTGTCATACCATGCATGTGGAGCTTGCTTAAGTCTACAAAAGCCTTTACACAATGGCAATCATATGCTCTTGACCTTGGATGGAAAATTTAAGAGGTTTTTTCACATAAAACTCTTCTTGAAAATCACTATTCAAGAAAGTTGTTTGTATATCGAATTGATGCACTCACCAATCATGATGGGAAACCAATGCAATCACAAAAGGAATGGCAGTCCTCTACGAACTAGGCACAAAAAGTGTCCTCATAATCAATGCCATATATTTTTGCATAACCTTTCGTAACTAGTCTTGATTTGTAGCGATCAATGATACTATCTGACTTTCTTTTAGTTTTGTAAACCCACTTAGCACCAATGGCATTTTTACCATTTGGCAATTCACATAATGTCCAAGTAGAATGTGAACAGAATCCAATTTCAATTGCATTGTGCTCATTTAATTTGAATCATCACATGCATCTACAAAAGTGAGTGGCTCTTGATTAAATGTGGTTGCAATAAGAAATACAATCACAAAGTCACTTGATGAATGGCAAGAGCTTAATCTTGTTCTACCAAGTAAAGGGGCACTCAACTTGCTAACTTGCAATGCATTTTGTAGCCATTCTAGCATAGATTGTGCATCACATTGGCAAAATGTACATTAGAAGATGGCTAAGTATCCTGGTTAACTTTAGCCATGTGCGCCTAAATCTTTTATGAATTTTCAGCCACATTTGGCTGGAATTCTTCACCCATATTTCTATATAATTTTTGGGACTTTTCACCCATGCTTGGATGGAGTTCTTCAATCATATTTGATTGAGAACTTTTATCTCTTTGATCCTCATTTGGATGGTGTACATGGTCATAATCAAGGGCACCACTTTGAAACTAAGGCATGAGTGTATCAAACACATCTTTTGAGCTAATTGTTGGCTAAAATTTACATTTAGGTAAAAGTTAAGCTGGATTTTTAGCAAGTACCACATCTTTTTTGGAGTGTGAGGGCTACAGAAGCACACAAACGACACAAGGAAGAAAAAGATGCTTAGAGCGCAACACAACACCAAATAAATGACCAAGTGAATGTACAAGAATAAGTAACTCATTAGGCTTATAAGGATATATGCAAGCCAGAGGGAAAAACCTCCTAAAGAGGGAAAAAGGTGTCCCAATAGTCCTAAGTGTGTTCACACACATCACTACCAAAATTTATCAACAAATCCCCTTGGGAGTGATGCAGTGAACAAGGAGTTGGCACTCATGTATAAGGAACTGCCATGCTATGTGGAAGGAGATCAATCCAAAGAAGGGGTCAAGTCCAAAGCTTTATGGAAAGCTTCAAAGTTATTCCTAGACAAAGCCTTCGTGAGAAGATATCCAACATTATCCTATGTGGGCACATATGCCAAACTCATTTCTCCAATAGGGAACCTCTCCCTCACATAATGATAGTGCATCTCAATGTGTTTTGTGCAAGTATGGAACACAGGGTTCCTTGCAACTTCCAATGCACTCTAATTATCGGTGAAGATGGTGATGGCAAAAGATTGACCAACACCCAAATAAGTCAAAAGGTGTTTGAGCCACACAAGCTCAACAGTGGCTGTGAAAGCTTCCCTATACTCATAATCACAAGTAGAAGTGACCATAGTAGGCTGCTTCTTGCTCAACAAAGATATGCATATGCTATCAAGAATGAAGCAAAAACAATTGGTGGACACATGAGTGCATAAAAACTAGCCTAATTAGAGTTAGAAAAAGAATGTAAATCTGGCAGTAATGACCCCCCTTTGGGATTAAACAATCCAAGTAACCACGTACCACCCAAATAGTAAAAGATGTGCTTAGCTGCTTGCCAATGCTTGAAACTTAGGAAATGCATAAACCTACTCATCTACGAGATAGAAAACTGAATATCACACCATGTTAAGCATAAATAAATCAAGCATTTGATAGCCTACTGATAGAGAACAACATCAAATGCATCTCCAACATAATGAAGATTCAATCATAAACCTATTTCCACAAGAGTGGCAATAGGTTTGTGATCTTCAAGGCCAAAACACTATAATAATGTGTCAACATATTTTGTTCCACACAAAGTTATTCACCCATCAACTTGCATAAATTGAATGCCCAGATAATGATGCAAATGCCCCAAATAATAGACATCTCAAAAGAGGCAAGCAAATCAGCCTTAAATTCATCAATATGCTTCTCATTTGGAACAGTGATCAACATGTCATCAACATACATAACAATGATCAGAAGTACATCACTTGTACACTTAACATATAAGGTGATCTTAGTTGGGCTATTCTCAAAACCATGTGAAATCAAGTAGGCATGTATCATTTCATATCAAGCATGTGGTGCTTGCTTCAAACTAGATAAAGCCTTTTTTAACTTCCACACATTGTTTTCATGCACGTTTTGTACAAAACCATGGGGCTGAAATACATACACTTCTTCATGTAAGTCGCCATTCAGAAATGCAGTTTTAATGTCCAACTAATGTAAATTCCAACCATGATGATAAATGCTATGGACAATGGTCATTCGGCATGTGGGAGCAAAGGTCTCATCAAAATCAATGCCTCTCTGTTAAGCATAACCTTTTCAACAAGCCAAGCCTTCTACCTATCAATTGTTCCATCAAGCTTATGTTTCAGCTTGTATACCCATTTAGTGCCAATGGCCTTTTTGCCTAGAGACAAATCACATAAAGACCAAATACCATTCTTCATAATAACATCACATTCTAATTGCATAGTAGTCATCCAATTTTCTTATTTTTGTGCTTCATCAAAAGAAACAAGCTCATTTGCATCACAAAGACTAGACACACCCATTGCATAGCTATCTGATTCAAAGGAAGCACTATGAAAGCATGAACAACTATGATATGATAGAGGTGTATCTAATTTTCCACCTCTCAAAGTCCGCACTAGCCATTTAGGCATAGTTTTGCCTCCTCTTGTGGGAATCGAACTCATGACCTATCGGCTAAGAGTATGATGCGCTAACCACTTGCCCCAAAAACCATGTTTCAGGATTACTCCCTAATCCTCTTTCTTAGGGTGTGGCTCAACCATCTCCTACCCATCATCTCTTGAGTCTAACACTCTCTTCCCCTTCTCGCAATCATTATCCTCAATTATCAATCTTGATATCCCCTTGATTGATGTCCTCACCCTTGCAGAGTCTCTTGAACCTTCTTGTTCTCAACCTTGTCTCTTGAAACCTAGCTCTCAACCTTGGTGTCTTGAACCTTGCCTTTCTACTTCTTGGCCACTTCCTACGGATTTGCCTTGTTCTCAACCTTGGTCTCTTGAGCCTTTGCTGTCAACCTTGGTCTCTTCATACTTGCCTTTTCGCTTCTTTGCCACTCGCCTACAGACTTTCCTTGTTCACAACCTTGGACTCTTGAGCCCCTTGTTCTCAATTGTAGTATCTTCAACCTAGTTCTCAACTATGTTAGGTATATTGGATCCTATTCTAGATCCTTCCATAAGATAATATTTTTTGAGATCTTTCCAATGATACCTTACACATCTAAATCTGGCCAACGGATTGGGAGATACACTCCAATCTTTATTGGGTTCATCTTTGAAAACGATGCACGTGCCTTCCATCCACCTTGCCCAAGCCTACTTCCAAGACTCTAATACCAATTGTGGGTATTGAACTCATGACCTATCAGCTAGGAGTATGATGGGCTAACCACTTGCTCCAAAAGCCTTAGTTGAAGATTACTTCCTAATCCTATCTCTTTGGGTGTGGTTCAACCATCTCCTGCTTGTCATTTCTTGAGTCCACACATCTATATTATCCCTCTCATCAACAAGTGCATCATGTAAATTTGCATCAGAAATGGAATGATCTACATCATCATGTGGAACCTTTAAAGGCTAAGAATCGCCTCATTTGGACCAGTACTTGAGTGCTCACCTATAAAAAGAGGTAGCAAAGTTTCATACACATCTCTAGAGCTAATTAAAGTCTCCTTGGTACATGAAAGTAATGGATGAATTGCATTTTCCACAAAAACAACATCAAAGCTAACCAAAATCTCTTTATTATGTGGATGATACATATGATAGCATTTGCTTTCAGAATGTAAAAAAAAAAAAATACATTTCATTGCTTTATCATTCAATTTCATGCATTGTTGTTCAGACACTAATGCATATGCGAAACAACCAAAGACACACAGATAAGCAACATATGGCTTGAAACCATGCCAAGCCTCATATGGAGTGATAAATTGTCGTGCTTTGGTGGGACACGTGATAAGTACATATGTTGCACAAACAACAACCTCAAGCCAAAAGCTATCTGGTAAAGCCTAACTTTTGATCATACACTTTGCCATCTCTGTGAGAGACTTGGTCGTTATTTTTGAAACTCTCACTACAACATATCAACTGAATACCGACGGTCAGTGTACCGACGTGCAGCTGTCGACGTCGGTATACCCCTCAGGAAATTTAGGAAAGCTGCATTGCCTCGGAATCATAGCCGCGTCGGTTCGAAATCATAGCGTCGGTATATGCGTCGGTATATGTGTCGGTATTTTACTGAAACTATCGACGTGTATACCGATGCATATATCGACGCTCTCTTTTTAACTCGGCCCGAACCCGAAATTCATCATTTTTGAATGTAGAACTCCCTTCGAGCTCGCGTACGCTAACAGCAGAGCAGAACTCTGTTTGTTACCTCTCTCTCTCTCTCTCTCCCTCTCTCCCTCCCTTCCCTCTCTCTCTCTCTCTCCCTCCCTTCCCTCTCTCTCTCTCTCTCCCTCTCTCTCTCTCTCCCTCCCTCTCTCTCACTATCTCTCTCTCTCTCTCTCTCTCTCCCTCTCTCTCTCTCACTCTCTCCTCCTCTCTCTCCCTCTTTCTCTCTCCCTCTCTCTTTCTCTCTCTCCCTCTCTCTCTCTCTTTATGTTTTGGTTTTGCTAATATGTTCTTTGTTTGGTTTTGCAGGAGAATTTCACATCAAAGCTTTGGAAATTCCACGAAGAAGCACATCAAGTGGAATACCTGCACATACATCAATGTAAGTAAAACATATATCACTTTATATTTTTGTATATTTTTATCTTTATTTATATTTTTGTTTTCTAATATCTTTTCTCTTTATTTTTGTTTGAGAGAGAGAGAGAGCGAGAGAGAGAGAGAGAGGGATATGCATATGCATACATGCATGCATATGCATGCATGCATGCATATGCATACATGCATGCATATGCATGCATGCATGCATATGCATACATGCATGAATGCACATGCATACATGCATGCATGCATATGCATACATGCATGCATGCATATGCATGCATGTGCATACATGAATGCATATGCATACATGCATGCATGCATGCATATGCATACATGCATACATGCATGCACACACATGCATACATGCATGAATGCACATGCATGCATGCATACATGCATACATGCATGCATGCATGCATACATGCATGCATGCATGCATACATGCATGCATGCATACATGCATATTAATACATGCATATGCATACATGCATGAATGCACATGCATACATGCATGAATGCATATGCATACATGCATGTGCATGCATGCATATGCATACATGCATGCATGCATGCATATATGCATACATGCATCTGCATACATTCATATGCATACATGAATGCATATGCATACATGAATGCATATGCATACATGAATGCATATGCATACATGAATGCATATGCATACATGCATGCATATGCATACATGCATGCATACACATGCATACATGCATGCATACACATGCATACATGTATGCATACACATGCATACATGTATGCATACACATGAATGCATACACATGAATGCACATGCACACATGCATGAATGCACATGCATACATGCATGCATGCATGCATACATGCATACATGCATATGCATACATGCATGCATGTGCATACATGCATGCATGTGCATACATGCATGAATGCACATGCATACATGCATGAATGCACATGCATACATGCATGAATGCACATGCATACATGCATGAATGCACATGCATACATGCACATGCATGTGCATGCATGCATATGCATACATGCATGCATGCATACATGCATATGCATACATGCATATGCATACATGCATATGCATACATGAATGCATATGCATACATGAATGCGTATGCATACATGAATGTGTATGCATACATGAATGCGTATGCATACATGAATGCGTATGCATACATACATGCATGCATACACACGCACACATGCATGCATACACATGCATGCATACATACACATGCATGCATGCATACACATGCATACATGCATGAATGCACATGCATACATGCATGAATGCACATGCATACATGCATGAATGCACATGCATACATGCATGTGCATGCATGCATATGCATACATGCATGCATGCATGCATATGCATACATGCATGCATGCATGCATATGCATACATGCATGCATGCATGCATATGCATACATGCATACATGCATATGCATACATGCATATGAATACATGAATGCATATGCATACATGAATGCGTATGCATACATGAATGCGTATGCATACATGAATGCGTATGCATACATGCATGCATACACATGCATACATGCATGCATACACATGTATACATGCATGCATACACATGCATGCATACACATGCATACATGCATGCATACACATGCATGCATACATACACATGCATGCATGCATACACATGCATACATGCATGAATGCACATGCATACATGCATGCATGCATGCATACATGTATGCATATGCATACATGCATATGCATACATGCATGAATGCACATGCATACATGCATGAATGCATATGCATACATGCATGTGCATGCATGCATATGCATACATGCATGCATGCATGCATACATGCATACATGCATATGCATACATGCATATGCATACATGCATATGCATACATGAATGCATATGCATACATGAATGCATATGCATACTGTGAAGAGATGGATAGGTATGTGCTTGAAGATGAAGAGGTGTTGCAAAATCCTTGATCTACACCAACCAAATGAACTCCAGGAGTATATGTTGGGCCCTTTTAGCTTGCCAATGGGTGTATTAGACACCCTATGTACCTTGGAAGATCACTCTCAAAAAGATAGATCAAAACAGATAAGTTGGAGTTAGCTCAGAGGTGAAAACTTGCTATTCTTGGTTCATACACCTGTCCAATGTTTTACATAATTCTCTGAGCACAGCAGCAGTTAGCTCAATTCCTCTTGGGGAAGTCTAGGCAACTTAAAGAGCCAACTTTCAAGAGTAATGGCATCAAAAATAATGAACCACACACTGAGAATGAGTTTTAACAAGTGATGACATCATCCCGATTTTCACGGGCTGCTACAGAAATAGACCAGTGAGCAGAAAAATCAACATAACTCAAAATGTAGGAATCCAATGATTATGAAAATGTATATGGTTATACTAGACAGTAAGATGAATCCAACAAGTATTAAAGCACTCAATTTGGATAAGTAACCACTGAGAAATGGCTCTGACAAGTTGAGTGAAAAAGTCGGGTACCTGAGAGAGAAGTGAAGATGAACAGACCCTGTTGACTTCAAATGACCATAACTGAAGATTGCAACATCCAAATGACATGAAAATTTGTGAGCATATATTAGACTTATAGAGCTAACTTAACAAAGTTAAATCACTAAAAATGATGCACCAAGCTCAGAGAAAACATCTCTGCAAGCTGACTGAGAAAACTGAGAGTAATGGCAGTGAGTAGTACACTTCACAAGAACATGGAAAGATGAACTCAAATAATCATGAAAATGAAAGTATATTGCTTGTACAATACAATGACTTACTGATACATATGTGTGCGTTGTAATCACACCTTGATATGGCATAAAGCTCAGCTCTTGGAGCTCTTCACATAGGTCTCACTAACCACGACTAAAACTGCCATCTATTTATAGTTGAGTTTGGGAGGCTAACTTCCCTCAATCACTCTCCAATCAATCAATGATTGATTTGATTCTCTACCTACCACAAATCACGAATTCGTGGCTCCTCTTTCTATTCTTGATCAAGTGGACTCAACCACTTAAGATTCTCTTACTTTTACATTAAGTAAACTCTTCAAAAGTTACAAGAGGTAGTTCACAAGTGAACTTTACATAGTCTTCTTTTTAAAGCTTCTTCTAAGACTTTGTGAGACTCAAGCCAATACTTAGGCTTGTCATAGACTTGCTCCAACAGCTCCCCCTCAAGCCAAGTATGCTTGAGGTCTTCAATCTTCCAAGATTACCTGCAAACCAATCATATTCTTGAATTTGCAAAGCTTTGTACCATCCAATGCTTTGGTTAGAATATCTGCACATTGTTGATGAGTAGACACATATGATATTTGAATCTCTTTGCTTAGAACCTTCTCTCGTACATAGTGATAATGAACTTCAATATGTTTAGTCCTTGCATGAAAAATAGGATTAGCAGCCAAATGAATAGAACTCATATTGTCACCAAAAATAGTTGGAGTTCCAAACTCCAATCCAAGATCTTTGAATAATGTCTTCATCCACATAGCTTCTTGTGTAGCTATGGCAAGACCTCTATATTCAGCTTCAGTAGAAGAGAGAGCAACTGTGGGTTGCTTCTTGAATGACCATGAAATAAGCTTTGAACCTGAAAAGGTAAGATAACCTGAAGTGCTCCTTCTATCTTCCTTGGAGCCAGCCCAATCTGCATCAGAAAATAGCTTCAAACCTAAATCAGATACATAAGGATAATAAAGTCCTTCATTTATGGTTCTTTTGAGATACTTGAGAATCCTTTTGACAGCATCCATATGTGGTTTCCTTGGTGTGTGCATAAATTGGCTTAGCACACTCACACTGTAACATATATCTACTCTTGTCAATGTGGCATAGTTGAGACTACCCACTAGACTTTGATATGATGTGATGTCCTCTATGAGTTCACCTTCATGTGAGCTCAATTTGTGATTGACCTCCATTGGAGTACCTGCAATCTTACAATCTTGCATCTTGAATTTTGCCAACATGTCCTTAATGTACTTTCTTTGAGTGAGAAACAAACCATGATCTTTGTAGACAACTTCCAAACCTAGGAAGTAGGTAAGTGAACCCAAATCACTTACCTTGAACTCTTCTCTCATCTGATCTTTGATCTTCTTCATACCATCTGCATCATTTCCTGTCAATATAATATCATCTACATATACACATAGGTAGATGACCTCGGAATTACTCTTTTTAATAAAGAGTGAAGGATCTGCCTTGCTTGGTTGAAAGCCTTTGTCCTGCAAGAATGAAACAAGCCTGAAATTCCAAGCTCTTGGAGCTTGCTTGAGACCATACAATGCTTTGTTAAGTTTACACACATAATCAGGATAAACTTGATTCTCAAAACCAGGTGGTTGTGCCATATATACCTCTTCTGTTATCCAACCATTCAAAAATGCATTCTTTACATCTAGTTGAAGTATCTTCCAATTCTTGGAAGAGGCAATACTAAGCAAAACCCTAATAGTAGGCATCTTTGCCACAGGAGAGAAGGTCTCCTCATAATCAATTCCCTGAGTTTGTGCAAAGCCTTTTGCTACAAGTTCCTATTCCTCCTTTCTGCCACTCCATTTTGCTCAGGAGTGTACCTTGTAGTTACCTCTCTTTTGATTCCTCTTTCTTGAAGAAAAGAATCAAAATCATGGGAGAAGTATTCTCCCCCTCCATCTGACCTTAGCCTTTTTAGTGATTTACATGTTTGATTCTCCACAAGAGCCAAATATATTTTGAAACATGAAAAAACTTCATCTTTGTGTTTCATAAAGAATAGGATAGTCCATCTGCTGCAATCATCAATAAAGGAAACATAATACCTTGATCCAGATATTGAAGCTTCCTTGCTAGGTCCCCATACATCTGTATGAACCAACTCCAAGAGATCTCCATGCATATAACCTTTCTTCATGAATGGTAACCTGTGAGACTTTCCAAATTGACATGCACTACACTTATAAATCATATGTTGTTTTGACAAATTAGGAAGTCCAAGTACACTTTGGTCCTTGCAGATTTGCTTTAATGACCTTTCACCAATATGTGCTAACCTTTTGTTCCATACTTCCAATTCTGTGAGTGTCTGACTACCATAATTAAAGAGAGCAATGTTTCTAGTGTCCTGTAATTCAAATGTGAACAATCTACCTGTCTTTTCACCTTTTGCAATTCTTCTGAATCCTTGACTTGGATCTTCAACAAATGCTCCTGCCTTTGTGAACCTGACTTGCAACCCTTTCTCTACTATCTGCCCAACACTTATCAAATTCTTTGTAATGGTAGGGACATAGAGTACCTTACTGAGTAGGTTGATGTTTCCATCAGGTGCTTTGACATTGCCTATTTTCTCCACAGGATGTTTTGTATCATCTCCTGTTTGTACCTCATGCTTAATCCTTGGATCTTCTAAATCTGATAGGAGTGCCACATTTCCTACCACATGATTTGAACAACCTGAATCTATGTAGAAAACATGCTCATCAGATTTACCTTGTGTCATAGCCATGTTCATGATCAATAATGAATCCTCTTTGTTTGAGTCTTCTGTGTAGTTATTGTAGTCTCTCCTTCCTTTGTAGCCTCCTTGATAGTTTGAATGATTGTAGTTGTTGTAGTTGCCATGGTAGTTGTTGAACCTTCCTCTTGAGTATCCATAACTTCCTCTATTGTATCCTCTGCCTCTTTGATTCCTGGAATTCCTAAAGCAATTTTCAGTTGTATGATTAGTTAATCCACAAATAGAACATGAGTTGGAGTCTTGGGATCTCCCCCTGCCTTGTCTACCTCCTCTTCCTCTACCTCTGCCATGTCTTCCTCTACCTGCATAGTTAGCTTGATATGTACCTGCTTCATCATCCACTTTCTTTGCCTTTCCTTTGTTATCTTTAGACTTGCTTTATCCGTGTATAAAGCTGAAGATTGATTACTGTTGGTGCATTTTGCCCAAGCCTACATGCTTGATATGCTTGATATTATCCTCATTTGTAAGTCACATGAGTAGTCATGTGAACACCTCTTGTAAAAGAGTACATTTTATCTCTTGTAAATGGAAAAAGAAAAAAGGAAAAGGATGGCTTACCTCATCCATGATGTAAAAGCAAATTCGTGGCTCCAACTACCAAAATCACGAATTTTTGAGCTGAGGGAATCTCTCCTAACTTTGGGGATCACTTTTAGGTGGAGCCATTCGAATTCGAATTCAAAACTCCCTCCAAGAATAGCTATAAAAGGAGCAAGAAGGAAGAGGCGATTAGCAAGCCTTGTACGTGACCACTTGATGTCATTTTGTAGAGATTGAAGAGCTTACTCCATAGCTCTATCATTCTACTCCCATTGTGCAAAGTTTCATTGCCAATGTGGTTGTAATCATATGTGAATCTATACATTTATTATCATCTACCTCTCTGTTTTGTTCTCTGCTATACTCACTCAGAGCAGTAACTTCAGAAGGTCATATCTCGAGTTTTACTGAACCTTTTTCAGTGTTTTAACGTGGGTTGGATAGCTCTCACTGTCTAGTTTCTACCTATAAATTTTCAAGGTCATTGGATTTATACTTTTGGAGATATCTGCATTTGACTGCTTACTGGTGTATCTCTGCAGAGCCCCGAGAATTGTGGGAATGTTCCAGAACTTGATGAAACTTGTTCTCAGTGCTCAGTCCATCATTTGAAGTGTTTTAACTTGGAATAGGAAGCTTGCTAAGTCTATTTGCTATGCCCAAAAGGAATTTTTCTAATTCCTTCCAGGTTGAGAGCACTGTTCATTTTTTCCAGCAGGTGTATGTCCAAAAATAGCAAGTTTTGGGAGCTAGTCATTTCGCAACTAGCCTGTCTTGACTTAAACTTTTGGGATACATGTTCCAAAGTACTTGGCTGATATTTTGGTGGATTTAGGAAGCTCAAAGGGTCTACTAATCAACTCTGAAGTCTCAGTTGGCTGGTGTGAAGCTGGTTGTAGCGGCACCTACTCATCTTTGGATTGCATCCACCATCTCTCTTCACAGTGGTATCAGAGCATAGTCAAGCAACATGGGAGATGGATTTCCATCAACAATTGACAAATTGGATCGAAACAACTACCCGGCATGGTCTCTAAGGATGGAGGCTTACCTTCAAGGAAGGAATCTATATGGATTCATATCCGGAGATGAAGCAATGCCAACCATGAGGAACAAAGGGCAACCATCACATGAAGAAGTGGAAGGACTTTCGAATTGGTGTTCGAAGGATGCACTTGCAAGGTCCTATATTCTAAACTCAATCTCTGATTTTCTTTTACCTCATGTCAAGGGATGCAAGACATCAAGAGAAACCTGGAATGCACTTGCTTCTTTCTTCTCTTCCAACACTCGAGCAAGGAAGAACCAATTGTGGATGGAGTTCACAACAATGAAGAAAAGCCCGAAGCAAAATGTGACTGATTATGTCACAAAGATGAAGGAGATTTCCGACCAACTTGGAAGCATTGGAGAGGTAATTGAAGAGGAGCAAATCATAAGACAAATCATGAATGGAATCAAAGCAGACGACAAGTGGGAGTCATTCACAACAGCCATGGATTTATACATGGATATGCATGTACCCGACCTCAACACACTCATGGGCCAACTCTTCACTCATGAAGCAAAGATTAGCAAAGGTGGTGAGTCCTCAAGAGGTAATCAAACTTCTGCCTTATATTCTGATAAAGCTAAGGTCAAGGACAAGTCAAAGAATAGGAAGAATGAAGATGAAGGAAGCTCTTTCCAAGCAAACTTTGCAGGTAGAGGAAGAGCTAGAGGAAGAGGCAGAGGTGGAAAGCAAGGCAGGGGGAGATTCCAATCATCTCAACCTTGCAACATATGTGGCTTATCTAACCATACTACTGAAGAATGTTTCAGGAACCCGAGGAACTCAAGAGGAAGAGGATTCAATAGAGGTGGCTATGGATCAAATAGAGGCAGGTACAATGGAGGCTACAACAACAATTACTACAACAACAATTACAACAACAACAACAACTATCAAAGTGGCCATAGAGGAAGAAGAGATTACAATAACTATGCAGAGGACCAAAGTCAAGAAGATTCATTATTGATTATGAATCTATCAACGAAGAAGGGTAAGGATGCTGATCACATATTTTACATTGATTCGGGATGCTCGAACCATGTAGCAGGAAATGTGGCTTTACTTTCTGATTTGGAAGATCCTCATAACAAGCATGAAGTGCAGACAGGAGATGACACAAAGCACTCAGTGGAGAAGATAGGTAATGTGAAGACATCAGATGGGAATATGAACCTCTTAAGCAAAGTCTTGTATGTCCCTACAATTACCAAAAATCTAATAAGTGTTGGACAGATTGTTGAAAAAGGATTGCAGGTTAGATTCAATCGATTTGGAGCATATGTTGAAGACCCAAGGCAAGGCTTTCGAAGGATTGCCAAAGGAGAAAAGACAGGAAGGCTTTTCACTTTTGAAGTGGAAGATACAAAGAACATAGCTTTGTTTAGCTATGGATCTCAAACTCTAACAGAGTTGGAGATATGGCACAAAAGGCTTGCTCACATTGGTGAGAGGACACTCAAACAGATTTGCAGGGACCAAAGTGTAATTGGTTTGCCTAATATCACAAGGCAACACATGATTTATAAGTGTGAAGCTTGTCAACTCGGCAAGGCTCATAGACAACCTTTCAATAAGAAAGGATATATGTATCAAAATCCTTTGGATCTAGTGCACACGGATGTGTGGGGTCCAAGTAAGGAGCCATCTATATCAGGCTCAAGATATTATGTGTCTTTCATAGATGATTGTAGCAGGTGGACCATTCTGTTTTTCATGAAGCACAAGGATGAAGTGTTTAATTGCTTTAAGAAGTATATTGCTCTTGTTGAAAACCAAACAGGTAGGACTTTAAAAAGACTCAGATCAGATGGTGGAGGAGAATACTTCTCTTCTGAATTTGATGCCTTCTTGCATGAAAGAGGCATTAAAAGGGAAGTCACTACAAGGTATACACCCGAACTCAATGGTGTAGCAGAGAGGAGGAACAGAGCTATTGTCGAAGCTGCAAGGTCCATGCTCAATGAAAAGGGATTGCCAAACTACCTATGGGCAGAGGCTGTGTCGACAGCCACATATCTCATAAATAGACTTCCATCTAAGTCACTAGATGGAACCACTCCATATGAAGTGTGGAATGGAAGAAGACCTAGTCTAGAGCATTGTAAAATCTTTGGATGCTTAGCCTATGCTCACATTCCTTCTCAAGTAAGAGGGAAATTGGATCCCAAGGCAGAGAAGTGTGTATTCATTGGTTATGATCAAAACCAAAAAGGATATAGATTGTACAATCCAACCAATAAAGGATTTTCTGTGAGTAGAGATGTAATTTTTGATGAAAACAAATCATGGTTTGATGATGACAGGAAAGTGAAGCTGCCATATGACTTGGATGAAGATTTTCCATCACTTCAACCAAAGGAGCCAAAGCAGATTGAAGAAAGTGATTCGGAGATTGACCTAGAAGACTTGGAAAGACTAAAGCTATGGAAGAACAAAGGTAAAGCAAAGATGCAGGATGCTACATATGGACCCGAGAGCTCACATCAACCACTTAGAAGGTCTTCGAGGGAGAAGAAGAAACCAGAGAGGTTTGGTTATGATACTTCTTTGGTCACCAAGCACTCAATCTACATTGCAAAGGATTCAACCAATGAAGAACCTACCACATTCGAAGAAGCACAAAGCAAGAAAGCTTGGAGAGATGCAATGGATGAAGAAATGGAAGCCTTGAAGGAGAATGACACTTGGGAGCTTGTACCTAACAAGCCATCTATGAAGATAATCGGATCTCGATGGATATACAAAATCAAGAGGAATCCAGATGGAAGTATAAATAGACACAAAGCAAGGTTAGTTGCTAAAGGGTTTGCTCAAACCCATGGTATTGATTATGAGGAGACTTTCTCTCCTGTTGCAAAAATGCCTACAATTAGGGTTCTCATAAGTCTTGCTGCATCTAGAAATTGGAATCTTTATCAACTTGATGTAAAGAATGCTTTCTTGAATGGATGGATTTCTGAGGAAGTGTATATGGCACAACCTCCTGGATATGAGGATGCACATCATCCTAACTATGTATGCAAACTAAAGAAAGCTTTGTATGGATTGAAGCAAGCTCCAAGAGCTTGGAATTTCAGATTGGTTACTTATTTGCAGGACCAAGGATTCAAAGCTAGCAAGGCGGATACCTCTTTGTTCATAGAGAGGAATGGATCTGAAGTGATCTATTTATGTGTGTATGTTGATGATATTATTATCACAGGCAATGATCTTGAAGGAATCAAACAGGTAAAGAGTCAAATGAAGGAGGAGTTCAAAATAAGTGACCTCAGACCACTCACTTATTTTCTTGGATTGGAGTTGATCTACACAGATTCAGGTATATACATCACACAAAGGAAGTATGTCCATGACATGCTCGTCAAGTTCAAGATGGAAAATACCAAGTGTGCAGGTACACCTATGGAGCAAAATCATAAGCTTAGTGCTTATGAAGGAGAGCCAATTGAAGACATCACAAGCTATCAAAGCTTGGTTGGAAGTTTGAACTATGCAACACTCACAAGGGTGGATATATGCTATAGTGTTAGCATATTGAGTCAGTTTATGCATAAGCCGAGAAGACCACATATGGAAGCGGCCAAGCGAGTCCTCAAGTACCTAAAGGGGACCATGAATGAAGGTTTGTTTTATTCATATACTTCAGATATTGAGCTAAAGGTCTACTCAGATGCAGATTGGGCCGGATCTAAAGATGATAGAAGAAGCACATCAGGGTATATATCATTTGCAGGTTCAAAAATCATTTCTTGGTCATCGAAGAAGCAACCAACCGTGGCATTATCTTCTACTGAAGCTGAATATAGAGGTTTGGCTAATGCAACTCAAGAAATCATGTGGTTAAAATCTTTGTACACAGATCTTGGACTTCATTCTTCAACACCTCACATCTTTGGTGACAACACAAGCTCACTACATCTAGCAGCTAATCCGGTATACCATGCTAGAACCAAGCATATTGAAGTCCACTACCATTATGTAAGGGAGAAGCTATTGAGCAAGGATATTCAACTATCCTATGTCTCTACAGATATGCAATGTGCAGACATGTTGACGAAAGCTCTTGATGGTACGAAGTTAAGTAGATTCAAGTTGATGATTGGCTTGCAGGAAATCAAGGACAATTGAAGACTTATTTGGAGGCCAAGCATGTTAGGCTTGAGGGGGAGCTGTTGGTGCACTTTGCCCAAGCCTACATGCTTGATATGCTTGATATTATCCTCATTTGTAAGTCACATGAGTAGTCATGTGAACACCTCTTGTAAAAGAGTACATTTTATCTCTTGTAAATGGAAAAAGAAAAAAGGAAAAGGATGGCTTACCTCATCCATGATGTAAAAGCAAATTCGTGGCTCCAACTACCAAAATCACGAATTTTTGAGCTGAGGGAATCTCTCCTAACTTTGGGGATCACTTTTAGGTGGAGCCATTCGAATTCGAATTCAAAACTCCCTCCAAGAATAGCTATAAAAGGAGCAAGAAGGAAGAGGCGATTAGCAAGCCTTGTACGTGACCACTTGATGTCATTTTGTAGAGATTGAAGAGCTTACTCCATAGCTCTATCATTCTACTCCCATTGTGCAAAGTTTCATTGCCAATGTGGTTGTAATCATATGTGAATCTATACATTTATTATCATCTACCTCTCTGTTTTGTTCTCTGCTATACTCACTCAGAGCAGTAACTTCAGAAGGTCATATCTCTAGTTTTACTGAACCTTTTTCAGTGTTTTAACGTGCGTTGGATAGCTCTCACTGTCTAGTTTCTACCTATAAATTTTCAAGGTCATTGGATTTATACTTTTGGAGATATCTGCATTTTACTGCTTACTGGTCTATCTCTGCAGAGCCCCGAGAATTGTGGGAATGTTCCAGAACTTGATGAAACTTGTTCTCAGTGCTCAGTCCATCATTTGAAGTGTTTTAACTTGGAATAGGAAGCTTGCTAAGTCTATTTGCTATGCCCAAAAGGAATTTTTCTAATTCCTTCCAGGTTGAGAGCACTGTTCATTTTTTCCAGCAGGTGTATGTCCAAAAATAGCAAGTTTTGGGAGCTAGTCATTTCGCAACTAGCCTGTCTTGACTTAAACTTTTGGGATACATGTTCCAAAGTACTTGGCTGATATTTTGGTGGATTTAGGAAGCTCAAAGGGTCTACTAATCAACTCTGAAGTCTCAGTTGGCTGGTGTGAAGCTGGTTGTAGCGGCACCTACTCATCTTTGGATTGCATCCACCATCTCTCTTCACAATTACCTTTAGAGCTTTCTCCATTTTTGATAAGCTTTGCCTCTTGAGTAAGTAGTTGTCCAATGAGTGTGTTGAAATCAGGTACATGCATGTCCATGTACAAATCCATAGCTGTGGTGAATGCTTCCCACTTGTCATCTGCCTTCAAGCCATTGATGACCTGCCTTACAATTTGCTCTTCATCTATTACCTCTCCAATACTTCCCAACTGATCTGCTATGTCCTTGAGCTTTGTGACAAAATCAGTCATATTTTGTTTGGGAGCCTTCTTGAGAGTTGTGAAATCCAGCCATAGTTGATGCTTCCTAGCTTTAGTACTTGAAGAAAAGAAAGCTTCAAGTGCATCCCACACTTCCTGAGATGTCTTACAACTTCTAATGTGAGGCAACAAAAAATATGAGCTAGAGTTGAGGAGATAAGACCTTGCAAGTGCATCCTTGGAGCACCATGTGCTCAATCTTTCTTGCTCTTCTTGTGTTGGTTGACTTTTGTTCCTGAAACTTGGCATAACTTCATCTCCAGCCACATAACCATATAAACTTCTACCTTGGAGATAAGCTTCCATCCTTAATGACCAAGCTGAGTAGTTACCTCTGTCCAATTTGTCAATTGATGAAGGAAATCCATCTGCCATGTTGTCTAACCTTGCTCTGATACCACTATGAAGAGATGGATAGGTATGTGCTTGAAGATGAAGAGGTGTTGCAAAATCCTTGATCTACACCAGCCAAATGAACTCCGGGAGTATATGGTGGGCCCTTTTAGCTTTCCAATGGATGTATTAGACACCCTATGTACCTTGGAAGATCACTCTCAAAAAGATAGATCAAAACAGATAAGTTGGAGTTAGCTCAGAGGTGAAAACTTGATATTCTTGGTTCATACACATGTCCAGTGTTTTACATAATTCTCTGAGCACAGCAACAGTTAGCTCAATTCCTCTTGGGGAAGTCTAGGCAACTTAAAGAGCTAACTTTCAAGAGTAATCTCATCAAAAATAATGAACCACACACTGAGAATGAGTTTTAACAAGTGATGACATCATCCCGATTTTCACGGGCTGCTATAGAAATAGACCAGTGAGCAAAAAAATCAACATAACTCCAAATGTAGGAATCCAATGATTATGAAAATTTGTATGGTTATACTAGATGGTAAGCTGAATGCAAGAAGCTTTAAATCACAGAATTTGGATAAGTAACCACTGAGAAATGGCTCTGACAAGATGAGTGAAAAAGTCGGGTACCTGATAGAGAAGTGAAGATGAACAGACCCTGTTGACTTCAAATGAACATAACTGAAGATTGCAACATCCAAATGACATGCAAATTTGTGAGCATATAGTAGACTTATATAGCTAACTTTACCAAGTTAAATCACTGAAAATGATGCACCAAGCTCAGAGAAAACATCTCTGCAAGCTGACTGGGAAAACTGAGAGTAATGGCAGTGAGTAGTACACTTCACAAGAACATGGAAAGATGAACTCAAATAATCATGAAAATGAAAGTATATTGCTTGTACAATACAATGACTTACTGAGACATATGTGTGCCTTGTAATCACACCTTGATATGGCATAAAGCTCAGCTCTTGGAGGTCTTCACATAGGTCTCACTAACCACGACTAAAACTGCCATCTATTTATAGTTGAGTTTGGGAGGCTAACTTCCCTCAATCACTCTCCAATCAATCAATGATTGATTTGATTCTCTACCTACCACAAATCATGAATTCCTGGCTCCTCTTTCCATTCTTGATCAAGTGGACTCAACCACTTAAGATTCTCTTACTTTTACATTAAGTAAACTCTTCAAAAGGTACAAGAGGTAGTTCACAAGTGAACTTTACATAGTCTTCTTTTTAAAGCTTCTTCTAAGACTTTGTGAGACTCAAGCCAATACTTAGGCTTGTCATAGACTTGCTCCAACACATACATGAATGCATATGCATACATGCATGCATACACATGCATACATGCATACATGCATACATGCATACATGCATACATGCATACATGCATATGCATACATGCATGCATATGCATACATGCATGAATGCACATGCATACATGCATGAATGCACATGCATACATGCATGAATGCATATGCATACATGCATGTGCATGCATGCATATGCATACATGCATGTGCATGCATGCATATGCATACATGCATGCATGCATATGCATACATGCATGCATGCATATGCATACATGCATGCATGCATATGCATTACATGCATATGCATACATGAATGCATATGCATACATGCATGAATACACATGCATACATGCATGCATACATGAATGCATATGCATACATGCATGCATGCATATGCATACATGCATATGCATACATGCATGCATACATGAATGCATATGCATACATGCATGCATGCATATGCATACATGCATATGCATACATGCATGTGCATGCATGCATATGCATACATGCATGTGCATGCATGCATATGCATGCATTCATGTATGCATATGCATGTATGCACATGCATGTATGCATATGCATGCATGCATGCATATGCATACATGAATGCATATGCATACATGAATGCATATGCATACATGAATGCATATGCATACATGCATGCATACATATGCATACATGAATGCATATGCATACATGCATGCGTACACATGCATACATGCATGCATACATGAATGCATATGCATACATGAATGCACATGCATACATGAATGCATATGCATACATGAATGCACATGCATACATGAATGCATATGCATGTATGAAAGCATGAGGGATATGCATACATGCATGCATGCGGGATATGCATATGTATACATGCAAGTAAGCATGCATATGTATACAAGCATGCATGCATATGTATACAAGCATGCATGCATATGTATACATGCATGCATATGTAAGCAAGCATATGTATACAAGCATGCATATGTAAGCAAGCATGTATATGCAAGCAAGCATGCATATGTAAGCATGCATGCATATGTATACAAGCATGCATGCATATGTATACATGCATGCATATGTAAGCAAGCATATGTACATGTATGTATACAAGCAAGCATATGCATACAAGCATATACAAGGAAGCATATGTATATGTATATGTATGCACGTATACATATACAAGCATATGTATACGTGAATGCATATGTATACAAGCATATGTATACGTGAATGCATATGTATACAAGCATATGTATACATGAATGTATATGTATACAAGCTTAAGCATGCATATATATACATTGGATGAGATGAGATCTTCATATTGCATCAGATGGGATCTCCATGTACACCATGGGGTGCACACGATCACGATGAATCAAAGATATATCATATCCGTAATGGAGCTCCCGTTATGGATGCGGCGGGGAAGTCAATGCGACAACTTTGCTCGATCGAATTTGGTCATTCAGTAATGTTAAAATGGACCGAACAGGATAGAGACTCTAAAAATCATATCACACAATGCATATATGAAGAGTACCGGCCAGCACCTGGCAATCCAGTTATGAGTTCCGATTGGATACAACATACAACACGTGAGGTGATGTCGCATCGACGATCGGAAGCTCGCGATGCTTTCAAAGCAGGCTTACCGAAGCCTGTATGGCTAGACACTGAAGAATGGGAATCGATTCAAGATGAGCATCAACATACTCCTGATCGGTATCGACAACAAAGAGATGCGGCGGCCACTCGGTTAGATACGGTTGGAACGTCGCATTTAGGTAGCGGCGGATACGACAGTATGCGCTACCAATTTGTAAGTATGATGTTAATTATTGAAGTTGTTTATGCTAAGTATATTATGTATATTCATCTAACATTTTGCATATTTACTATAGGAGTTGGCAGTGGGTCGTCCTCCAACGCGTGTTGATAGATTTTCAGCCATAACCAGAAACTATTTGAAGCACATAAATACTTTGGACTTTGGTTTCAATGGATTCCCACATGAATTCATGGAGAAATCATCAATAAAAGTCATGAAGTAAAGATAGTTGCTGCAAGAAGGTGTCTGTGTAGGAGCACATACGTCATTATGAACAAGCTGCTACTTCTGAGCAACTCGAACGAAACCATCTTTTGGGAAGAATGAATGCTACAATATTCAAAAACAGGCTCAGTATGATGGGAGTTTAAAGCTCCACAAAACCCCCTTCCATCACTGTTTGAGGAAAAATTTAAACACCTGATCTAAGAAATTTCCATTTTGGAAGAGGGAAAAAGAGGTGGACTAGCTATGGATGGATGGGAAAAAGTATATATACTAAGAATATGGCATATGGAATTTATAATGGAATCATTAGATTCATCAAAATAATAAGTTAAAGAGGAATTTAACTTCCTCGAAAACCCCCTTCCCACACTTTTTGAGAAAAAAAATCATATGTTAATTTTTGTCAAACTCTACTTTTGGGAGTAAGAACAAAGATCATTTAAGAGGCTTCCCATGGATTATTGTATACACACACAAAGTAGGGTGTATGTATTACCATGGAGAATGAGAAAATACAAGAAAAATCCACATAAGGAATGGATTAGAAGCTTGCTAAAAGCTCCCATTTAAGTTTTTGCATGAAAGTAAAAATCTTGATTCAAGCCTCTGGGAGAAAATTAACATGTGCTAAGGGAGGATTTGGAAAGGTTAAAATAGACCCAAGTATCTTCATATATTTCTCTCTGAGATTATGGAGAGAATGATAGGATTTTCTTGATGGAAGAATGCTTTTGGGCACTCCAAAAATCACATTTTCACACTTTTTCCAGCCACTCCAAGAGTCCACTAGTTTGGCATGTCCGGCTTGGAAAGGCTATATCTTGGGCTAGAAAACGCCAAATTGGAGGTGCTACGGCTCTTTTGAAGAGCACGAGATCTATTTTCAATTTATGAAAATAAAGTTTGGAAAATATGTATTTTTGCATGTATGTATAGGTCTGCAAAGTTTGAACAATTTTGGCAACTATGTTCCTGGAGCCATATCTTACAAACCGAGAAGGCGATTGAAGTAATTTCACTTCGAGCCACTTGAACATGATATGGATTTCATTTTATGATTATTCGCAGGTCCTAAAAAAGTTTTTATAGGTCTAAAGAGGGATTACAAATGCATTTTTTGAGCAAATTTGCATTATTTTGGTAATCATCTGATCATGCTTTATGTTTTGAGAAGTGATTCGATGTTTTCGAACACTTCAAAGTTTATATTAGGACTTGAAGAGGAAGGTGCAAAGGTCTCGAAGCTCAACAAAAAGGGTTGGATGCATGCAATTCCAATACCAAATCATTCAGGGATGTATGGTTTATAATTTTATGCATCTTATTTTATTTTTTGGCATGTTCTATATGTACATGCATGGATTGGAGTGCATATATCCAAGTTGATCATTTTTTCTATTCTAAAAGTATGGATCAACATACAAGGAGTACACTTTTTGATTGTTTGCAGGAAACATGATTGGAGGAACTACATGGTTATGCAACAAGGAGATTGTTGCTAGCATTCATTTTTATGTTTTTGCAGGTTATGGAGTCCATGTATGATTTTATGACATGCATGCCATGAGTTTGCCAAGCCCTATGTTGTTGGATGGCCTGTATGTCATTGAGTTAATGGTTAAAATATTTTGGGAGTCCATTTCCTTGGGGAAATGCTATCGAAATTTTTCCCATCTCATGGCATTATATATGCACTTATCTTTAGGTGAGAATGGTATGGCATGATAATATGCATTTTTTGCAAACATCAATAAGGTATTAGCATGCTTGTAAGCATGTATTTGATGGACTTAGGACCATCATAGTAGTATAGATAAGGAAACTTTAGTAGTAAATAGGATCCCTACACATAATCCTTATGGATTTAGACCATAGGATTGCTAAGGGGAAGGAGATATACCTTCACCATTAGTAATGTGAACAAGAAATCCTATAGGTTATTGGAAATTGCATACAAGCATGGGAGATACATTTATGAAAATCTCCAAGGTAATGAAGATTTAGTTATCTTCAAATAGTGATTAGTTTCAATGATACACATCACTTGAGAAAGTAGTGAAAAATTTTTGCTACACTACTAAGGAAACCAATTAGATGGGATCATAGAGATGGGTTTCATGAGAAAGCATCGATGGGTGCTTATGTGATTTGAGTGATGCTTAGAAAGCCATAGGCATGGCACTAGCTCTATGACTTAGAGCATAGATCCTTTCGTTAGAAATAGTTGCGGTACCCAATACATATATGTATGTTGGGATCTACAGAGAGGTACTTAGATCTTGTCTTGGTACCTAGGAACAAGTTGGTTTGGAATAAGAAAGGGATATCCACTGTTAGAAGAAGTATTTTTTGAAGTATTTTTGATGAAAAATAATTGTAAAATGCCAAAAAATTGTAAAAATATTTATGCAACTAATGTAAAAATAAAGAAGAGTCTTCCTTATGTAGAGTAGAATCATATGTATTTTTTCTAGAATTTTTGGAAACTCCTAGGTAGCATATTTTTAGATTAGAAGAGGAAAGGACCAAAATTCAAGTGTGAAACGGGACACTTGAAAATGTATAAAAGACAATTTCCTCTATTTTGAGAGGATTGGTTATTTGTATTTGATGTTATCCAAGTGAAGAGAGAAGTTTCCTGCAGAAAATCGTGTTTCTTCCTTTTGTGTGATTTCTTTGATTTGTTGAGTCTATTCTATGTGTATCCATGGAGATTTGTAAGCTTCTATTGTGTATTTCTGATGAATGTGTATGACGAGAGTTGATTGCTGATGTGTTGAGTGAGAAATTGATGAAGAATGGTGCTGGAGATGAAAATCGTCTGTTTTCACAGAATCACGATTGTCTCGTCTGAAGGTTACAGCTATCATTTTTGAGTTTTGACTTTATGATTGTATTCTGTTGAGAAAATAACATGTTTTAGACACCAAGATTATTGAAAATGATGGAGTATTGCTCAAGATAATCCAAACCCTAGAAATTCCTATTCATCTTCAATATTCTTAGAAATCCAGCCAGTTTTCTCTTATTTCTTGGATTCTATCATCTAGAAGGGGTTGTGGTCTCTTGTATACTTCCAAGATTGACAAAATTAAGATGTATTGTTGATTTTTTATGCTAAATCATTGGAGAGGACAACTCCAAAGGGTAACAACAAAAGTTTTTTGGCGCCGTTGCCGGGGAGTATATCAAAAGCTTCATTGAAGTTGGACCTTACTAGATTTTCTATTGTTGATGGTATTGCACACATTGAAAAGGTAATACTCTTTAATCAAGAAATGGAAACATGAAAAGGTAGATTTCTTTGTTTGTCTTTTGGGAAAAGAAAGCAATAGATAATCTTTTGAGAATAGGAAGTGTTGAAATTCTTGCAAATTGATAGTTGCTCATATCATTTTTTGGAAGTAAAGTGCAGGTGTGTGAAAAACTGAATCAAGAAAGCTGAAGATAAGGTAAAATGTGTCTATCTTTGCATTTGTAGAGTGCTTTTTGACCAAGTACCAAGCAAAATTGTTGATCTTGGGAAGATGACATGATTGCATTGAGTAAAGTCAAGTAAAGTAGCTAGATGCAAGTAGATAAGATTCATTTGTTAATCAAGTCAAAGCAATAATCTTGAGAAAAAGTTGATTTGCATCTTGAAAAGAAAAATGTGTGAGTTTATCTTTGCAAAAATTGATATTTGCATTTCTTAGCACATTTTTCTTTGGGAATTTTTGCTCATGAACAGTTTTGATAGCCAAACCATAAAGGATTATAACCAGTCAGGGAACACAGGATCAATAGATCACTAAACAAAAAACCCTGAGTGAAGTGTTTACCTTAATTTAGGACAAAATACTAAAAAAAATTCATAAAATTCATTAAAACAATCAAACAAATTTCTTTTCCCCTTAGGAAGTTGGAATGAAGTTTTGTTGTCAAGAGTAAAAGAGACCAGGTGGTAGGAAAGCAAAAAAGTGCCAAAAACTGGAAAATCAGAAAAAACATGATTCTTTTCATAGGATCGCGATTCTCTGGATAATTCTTTGTTAATGATATAAAATTGCAGGTGACAACTGAATTGGAATTGGTAAAGGGTATTGAAGGGAAACAAGAGAAAAGAAGACTCAAAATTGAAAAAAACAGAAAGTACAGAAAAAATACGATTCTCTGCACAAAATCACGATTTTCTGTAAGAGAAAATTTTTTGGAATTTTGAGCATATTTGGGTTTTAAGATAGGTAATTGTAAGAGATTTCATTAAGTTGAGTGAGTGAAGGAAGTCAAATTCTAAAGAATCAGGGAGGATTGAGTATCAAGTGGGAGAAGTAGAAAAGACGTACAGAATCCTGATTTTCACCAATAGGATAATGGGAGTGACTAATAATGAAAAGTTAGGAATTGAGGATTAAAACCATAAGATTGTTGAAGGATAAAATTGGATAAGTAAAAAGTGAAAATTATGAGGAAATAGCACAGGATCGCGATTGTGTGAATACTATAAAACCTTGGAATCTCAGAAAAAACTCATTTGAGTGAGGAAGAGAGAGAGTGAGAGCAAGAACAGGATCGTGATTGTCTGCAACCATAAAATTTTGGAGATTTCTGGATCAAGAAAGCAAGGTAAGGAGTTCTCAACACATTTCTTTTGTATTTCTTTGAACTTACATAATGATTAAAGCACAAAAAAGCATAAAATAGCCAAAAACACGGAATCACGATGATCTGATTTTTTGAGTTTTCTGTGGAAAAAATAATAAATTTGAGTAAACTCTTTCACTGCATGTTAAAAAATAATTAAGGCGATTCTATTGTAGAAACAAAAATTTGAAAATCAATACATTAGAAATTTTTCCAAAAACTGAACAGGATTGCGATTCTGTAGTCAAACACAAAATCGCGATTCTCTAAATCAAAGCACAAAATCGTGATTCCCAAAGCACGATTTTCATTAGAGAATCATGTTTTTAACGATTGTGAGCAATCACGATTGTCTGGGAATAGAATCGTGAAAAACACGATTCTTATCTCAAAATCGTGAAAATCACGATTCTCTTCACAGGATCGTGGAAAATCACGATTCTCAGCTCAGGATCGTGAAAAACACGATTCTCACCTCAAAATCGTGAAAATCACGATTCTCTTCACAGAATCGTGAAAAACACGATTCCCACCTCAGAATCGTGAAAATCACGATTCTCTTCACATGATCATGAAAAACACGATTCTCATCTCAGGATCGTGAAAATCACGATTCTCTTCACAAGATCGTGGAAAATCACGATTCTCATCTCAGGATCGTGAAAAACACGATTCTCACCTCAGAATCGTGAAAATCACGATTCTCTTCACGGGATCGTGGAAAAACACGATTCACTTCACAGAATCGTGAAAATCATGATTCTCAATTGTGAAAATCACGATTCTCTTCACAGGATCGTGGAAAAACAGGATTCTCACCTCAAAATCGTGAAAATCACGATTCTCTTCACAGAATCGTGAAAAACACGATTCTCACCTCAGAATCGTGAAAATCACGATTCTCTTCACAGGATCGTGGAAAAACATGATTCACTTCACAGAATCGTGAAAATCACAATTCTCACCTCAGAATCGTGAAAATCACGATTCTCTCACGGGATCGTGGAAAAACACGAATCCCTGACAAAATCATTAAAAACACGATTCTCTTCACAGAATCGTGAATTTAATTGAATGATCCTTAGGTGTGGTAATAAATTGTACACACATTCCAAGCAAGAACTGGGAAGGAAGGAAGTAGAGCCAATGGTAGGGGAATTGCAAGAAAGAGGGCAAGAAATCAATATGGAAAATTTAAATGAAACAAATGAATCTTCTGAAATTGGGGACTATAGAAACATCCTCAAATACATGTATACAAATAGGTTTGGAGCCTATGTATATCAGGATGGAATGCATAAGTTTCTCATTAGATTGAGGAACTTACAAGTTCCCCTGAACATAACACCAGTAGCACAATTCAAAGATGGTAGATATGAGGATAGGCAGGGATGTGTATATGTCTTCTCACAAGACCCGGAAAATTCTAATGACCTAGGGCAATGTGCGGACAAGAGACCTTGGGAACAGAACCTAGGGCAATCAGACTTGCCAAGACCACATGAAATCCACAATAATGGTGAACAACAACAAGGTAGGAGAACACATACTTCTCCAAATCCTTTAGAAAAGGAACCAGAAGGATTTAATGATTTTCCTTTGAGAAGAAGAAATCGTTGGCAAAATCAGGGCAGAATGCTTAGACCCTATCAAGTAGCCAAATGCATGAAAAATCAATATGAAGGATATTCTGATCCTCATGCTCATGCTGCAAAATTCAAACAACTAATTAGAGCAAAAGAGGTTGAGGATTACAAAGTACAATTTGAGGCATTTGGTCTAACCCCAACAGGACGTGCATTGTCTTGGTTCATTCCCTTGAGAAAGGAAATGTATCTAGATATTGAATCCTTCCTAGAAGCCTTCATTGGGGAATTCTCAAAAACTGGAATCAAACATAGCACAACTACATTGATACATAGCTTTAAATAGCAAAAAGATGAAAATGTCAGAGAGGCAGCTAGGAGATTCAAGCAGTACATTGACAGATGTCCCAGAGAAGAAGTACCTTCCATGGCAAGACAAGTATCCCTATTCATAGAAGGATTAAGAAGTGCCCAATTAAGAACCCTGGTGTATTATAGGAGATGCCCTGACCTAGGATCATGTGTGAAAGAGGCAATAGATTTTGAAGACAATAGGGGACAAGACCTGTTAGCATTTGACCAACCTAGAACAAATGAAGATAAAATCCCACCAGTAGAAGAATTGGCACAAGCCATTGCTAAAACACTAGAACTTAGCACCAAAACCAATTTGATAAACACCAAGATAACAACTAATAAAAAATGCTATAATTGTGGAGAGAATCATTTAGTACAACAATGTCCATATCAAAAACCACAACATTTGCAAGATAGGAAAACACTCAAATAATGTACACTAGAAATAAAATGGACAAATCATACCAGAGAAGAATGCTTCTACAATAAACAACCCATTACGGAGAGAGATTATGCAAACCAAAGAGAATCTGGATTTATTGAGCAACCAAGACCTGTACTTGGGCAACAACCTCCATTACCAACAAATGTGGTACCAGTTAAATACACACCAATAGAGGAAGGAAACTCAAGAATAAGATCACCATACAAAGAAGAATATCACTGGAATGAGGGATATCAGGAAGGTCATGAGATGAGAGAACCAGAACTGCAAGCCCTAGATTTGGGAAATGGGAGAATTGAGATGAATACAGCCACGTTCATGTATATAACTACTAATTATATGTCCAATCAGAAACCTCAGTTCAAAGGGAGCCAAAAGATAACATGTTATAGATGTGGAGGAGAACATTTCATTAGAGATTGTCCACAACCTCCTACACTAAGAATAGAAGGAGCCTATTGCAAGGATTGTGGCAGGGAACATTTAATAAAGGATTGTCCAAGGAATCCTCAAAAACAACAAAACACATCTAATAACGTACCACTAAAAACAGTCAACATCATGGAGCAAGAAGAATTGAGTGACCTTGATCAAGTAAATGTAAATGTTATAACAAGGGCACAAGCTAAACAACAAGAAACAACTAAAGAACAAAATAAGAGTTCAGTGACAAAGGTAAAGAAAAACAGACAAAAAGGGAAGTGGGAAAGGAAAATGAGAATGGGTAAAAGTTTGGAAGAAGAGAGTATGGAACAGTCAAACCATATTCCTCCTCAAAAAACACAAACCCAGTTAGAAATAAAAAATTCACAGAGTCTAGACACCTTGATAAAAGCATACAAGGGGAGAATTCAAGAGGGACCAAACCCTACAGGCCATGGAATGGCTTATCCTATGCCAGAAATAGAACATGAAAGGATGTAAAAGTGCAAACAAATCATACAGGAAGCACAACTCAAACTAGGGGAACTGGACAATTCTCAAACAATAGTGGAACTTCAAACTTTCAAAGGAACTTCAAACTTTCAAAGGAACTTCAAACTTTCATGGGACATTGTGGTTATTATAGAAAATTTGTACACAAGTTTGTTGACATAGCTAAACCTTTGTATGCCCTAATTACAAAATTTGAGTGGACCAAAGAATGTGACCAAGCTTTTGAGAGTCTAAAAACTTGTTTGGTTACAGCCCCAATTCTGAAAACACCTCAGTGGGATAAAATTTTTCATGTCCATGTGGATGCTTCAAATTATGCTTTGGGATGTGTGTTAGCACAACCAATAGAAGGGAGCAAGTTAGATTTCCCAGTGGCTTATGCTAGTAGGCAACTGAATTCAGCAGAGAAAAATTACACAACCACTGAGAGGGAAGGGTTGGGAATGATATTTGCTGTAAAAAAGTATAGACATTACCTTTTGGCCAACAAGTTTAAGTTTTTTGTGGATCACCAAGCTTTACTTTATCTAGTAAACAAACCTTGTCACACCGGTAGAATAGTCAGATGGTTTCTTTTACTAATGGAGTTTGAGTTTGAAGTAGTGGTCAGACAAGGAAAAACACATTTGAGAGCAGATCATTTGTCTAGAATTCAGGCTAAAGAACCCAGTTCACCTTTAGATGATGACCTGCCAAATACATATTTGTTCAAAGTAGAAAGTGTTCCTGAATGGGTCATGTCTTTAATACCTTTGCTAACCATGGGATTTTGCAGAACAATTGGAAACAACACACATTTAGTATTGCAAAGCAGGAATTTTATGCTGCTAGCCGGGCACTTGTATCACCTCAACCATACAGGCATACTGGAATATTGTACTCCAGAAGAGGAGCAACGGGAGTATTTGAGTAGAGCTCATTGTTGGAACCCTTGTACTCATGCTTCCATAATAGTCACCCTCAGTAATCTCAATAGGATGGGAGTACATTGGCCTAATAAAATTCAAGATGTAACAAAATATGTTGCTAACTGCTGGGAATGCCAATCCTTGCAAAATTGAGAACTTATAACTCTATATTGGTTTCGAAAAAATCCAGAATGGAGTAGAAACATCATTGAGGAGTTGAAAAGGAAGAAGAAAGGAAAACAAGTAATAGCTGGTGCAGATTCAAAAAATCTACGAGTGATTTCTGAAGAATATCAACTGATAGGAGAACAATTGTATAAGAGAGGGATGGATGGATATTTAAGAATTTGTGTTCCTGAAGATAAATATCTGTAAATGTTGGAAATGGCACATTCTAGAGTGACAGGAGGACATTTCTCAAGTGACAGAACTGCTAAACTCATATTATATTCTGGCTTTTGGTGGCCAACCTTATTCCTGATGCAAGAACATATGTAAAAAGATGTGACATTTGTCAGAGGGTGAGTCAACCAAATAAAAGAGACAATATGCCTCTAGTTCCATTGATTTCAGCAAGAGCATTTAGTAAATGGGGGTTAGATTTCATTGGGCCCATACATCCTCCAGCAAGACAATCTCATGCTGAATACATACTAGTAGCCACAGATTACCTGACAAAATGGGCAGAGGCCAAGGCCACAAAAAGAAATGATGCTCAGACTATTGCAAAATTTCTATATGAGTATATCATCACCAGGTTTGGACTTCCAATTGAATTGGTAAGTGATAGGGGAACTCATTTTTTGAACCAAATCATAGAAAACATAACTGAATATTTCATGATTAGTCATAGAAAGTCAGCCCCATATCACCCACAAGCCAATGGGTTAGCAGAAAGTACTAATAAAGTACTTTGTACTGTATTGTCAAAATTAGTAAACACAAATAGGAATGATTGGGACTTACAACTGAATCATGTTCTATGGGCTTATAGAGTGGCATAAAAAACTGCATTAGGAACTACACCATTTAATTTGGTATATGGGCAAAATGCAGTTCTACCTATGGAATTCCTCATTCCAACACTAAAAGTGGGTAGTCACTACAATTGGACTCGACATGAACTATCTGAGAGAGTAATAGAATTGGAAAACTGGGAGCTTCTAGACTTCAAGCAATTATGAGTATATATGCAGACAAGAAAAGGCAAAAAGCTTATCATGATGTTCACATAAAAGAAAAAGACCTACAAGAAGGAGATCTAGTTCTGGCTTACACAATCAAGGAACATCAGAAGAAGTTTCAACTAGCTATCCAACAGTGGAGCTACAAGAAGGAGATCTAGTTCTGGCTTACACAATCAAGGAACATCAGAAGAAGTTTCAACATCAGATAAGTAACAGTGGAGCTATCCAACTAGCTAACATAGATGGAGAGATCATGCCAAACTTCATAAGTGGATGTAGAGTTAAAAGGTATGATTGACTTTATGGTTTCTTTTTGGTGGTTTTTGGTTTCTTTCCGATGGTTAGGCTTATCGAGCACCTATGAGCAGCTATCATACATCTCCTATGGCAAAGCTGGGTAAGTCTTCCACCTGCATCACCGAAGAGACCCCGACATCTCGGTGTCTCTCAGTTAAGAAAACCTCACCACGTCCCTCTTTATCAAACGTAAAAGGCTTTATGCAAAGAACATAACCACTATATCAATGACCACATGGATGTACATAAGCGGTATCCACAGAAGCATACATAATGTGTATGTGCTCAATATATGCAGTAAAATGACACTAAAAGGCTGAATGCACAGCCCAAAAACTAACCAATAACTCTTACAAGTGTCTATCAACTCTGATGTTTTTGGTTCAAAAACCTGCATAAATTTGCAACAACTGCTCCCACCAAAACCGAAATCTTTCAAGAAACCCGTAGTTTTGCGAGTGTGGCTGAAAAGACGCCCCAAAGGTTGATATTTAATGTCGGAGAAGTACAAAGAACAGTCGTCTTGATGTTCTTGGACCTGTGTGAATAGAACTATGTGCGGAAGTACTCCAAAATGGCTCCAAAAAACGCCCCAAAAATGCTTCAAAAATAGGATTTGAAAGCAAAGAATGAAGCTTTGAGGGACCAAAACATGTTCAAGGTAATGTCAACCTTAGTCTTTCCCCTTCTTTAGACACCCCAAGAGTGTATCTTAGTGGCAAGAGATTGCCACGATTAAGCAAGCTCCGAGGGGAACAATACTGGGATGGGTGACCTCCCGGAAAGTACTGGGAACCTCTATATTCCTTGATCATTGAGGTCCTCCCTCACGTGTAGCCAACGGTGCCAATGGTGACTTGAGTGACTTGCCAAGGTCTATGCCTTGGTCACCGCCTTGCTCGCTTCGCTCGCATAAAACGAACAAAGCTTTTGCGTCCAACTTCTCTGATACGAATGAAGTATTTCCATGGTGATGCACCATAGTACGTTCTTCTTCTCGCGACCTCCATGTCGATATCCTCGGAGTAGAAAAAACAAGCTCCCTAAGGATGCACACGATACTCTGCCCAGAGACTACAGAATATGCAGAAAAAGATAGTACACAGGGAGCACGAAGACAGACTTCTGAGGTCTTACAAATGCAGTCGAACTTACAGTCTGTGACTGACCAAGCCACTATATGTTTCATTAAAGAACATATACAAAGAAGTGTCCAGTGGCCATTTGGCCTTTTACATGGACACTAACAGTAACAGTAACCTCTTCACCTCCGTGATTCTTTCATTTGAGGTACCTGTAATTATAATGTTATCTATGTAAGTGCAAATGTAGATTATACCTTCATCTGTTCTCTTGATAAGTAGACTTGCATCTTCCTTTGGACTTTGATATCCAAGATCATTGAGATGCTTCACAAGCCTATAGTTCCAAGCTCTCGGAGCTTGCTTTAGCCCATAAAGTGTTGTTCTCAATCTGCAAGCATAATCTGGATACCTCAAATTCAAAAACCCTTGAGGTTGCTCTATGTATACTTCGTTAAATATCTATTCATTCAAAAGTGCATTCTTTATGTCCAATTGACTTAATATCCATCCTTTTGATGTTGCAATAGCAGTGATTGTCCTTATAGTTGACATCTTCACCACAGGACTAAATGTTTCATCATAATCTACGCCATGAGTTTGGGCATAGCCTTTGACCACCAACCTGGATTTATATCTGGATATTCTTCCATCCACAAGCTTCTTCACTTTATACACCCATTTATTCCCAATCACTTTCTTACCTTTTGGTTTTGGAACAAGTTCCCAAGTCTTGTTCTCCTCAAGTGCATTAAACTCTTCCTTCCTTTCTTCTTCCCATTTTTTTCTTACCTTTTTCTTCATCATAACTTTGAGTTTCTTCATCTTCTTTGACCATATAAGCATAATTTTTTTGAGTCATATAAGATGTATCATATGCGCACCTTGTTGGTTGTCTCCTCAATCTAGTTGACCTTCTTGGTTCACATTCTTCATGTGTATCTGAATACACTTCTTCATCAAGCCTAGGTACATCTTCATATCTCCTTCATGATCCAACTCCAAATGTGCTTGGTTGCATGGGATCTTCATCTCCATTTACATGCATATGTGATTTACCTTTTTTACGTCTTCTTACTTCTTCTGCAAATGCTTCAATGTTGTGACTTTGTTCTGCATACCAACTTTTCCATTCATCAAATGTTACATATCTAGAATTAATAAATTTCTTGGCTAGAGGACTGCATAGCCTATAATCCATGTGCTTTTCATCATATCCAATGAACACAAGCATAAGCAACTGATCCAAACACCTTACAATGATCTAGTGTAGGTTTCTTAACCCACCATGCTTCATAAGGATTCATTCCATTTAGAGTTGTACATGGTAATCTATACACAAGATATGTAGCTATATTTAGAGCCTCAGCCCATAAATCATTCGGAAAATTTTTCTCTTTTAGCATAGCTCTTGCAAACTCAACCAGAGTTTTGTTTCTCCTCTCTACCAACCAATTTTGTTGAGGTGTGTATCTATAGGTTACTTCTCTCTTAATACCTGCATTCCATAGATAATAATCAAATTATTGGGAGAAGTATTCTCCCCCTCCATCAGACCTTAGCCTCTTGAGCTTTTGACCTGTAACCCTTTCTGCATATGCATGAAAATTTTTGAAAGCTCCAAACACTTCTTATCTTTCCTTCAAAACATAAAGAGTTATCCATCTTGTAGCATCATCAATGAAAAGAACATAATACCTTGATCCGCTGATTGATCCTTCTATTGTTGGTCCCCATACATCTGTATGAATGAGCTCTAGTAATCCATCATGCTTGAATCTTTTCTTCTAAAATGGTAATTTGTGTGCTTTTCCGATTTGGCATGCTTCACATTTATAAACCATGTGTTGGTTTTGCACATTTGGTAGTCCTAATACAGATTGATTTGCCATCATAGTTTTAATTCCTCTTTCATTGAAATGACCTAACCTCTTATGCTAGAGATCTCGCTCTATAATCACTTCATCACCATGTGTGACTAAGGCTTGACCAATATTCCCTTGTACTTTTTAGAGTAAAGAGTCTACCTTCCTTCTTACCATAGACAATCTGTTTATATCCATTATTTGGATCTTCCACAAATACTCCTTCATTTGTAAATCTGACTTGAAATCCTTGCTCCACTTATTTGACATGCACTAATAAGATTTTTAGGTATTATGGGAACATAGAAACATTGGTTAATAAGTCAGCTCCACTCATGCACTTCACCTTTCCAATTGAACGCACATTGTGACTTGTGTTATCACATGTTTGATTTGGATGACTAGAAGTGCTTTCTTCTAGTTCTGAGATTGATTCTATATTACCTAACAAATGATTAGAACAACGAGAGTCAATATAGAATACCTTGCAATCTTCCTTCTCTAATGTACTTATTGAATTCATAATCAATGTTGCATGGTCCTCATTCTGTGTATCATTTTCATAATTATAGCTGGTGGTGTTGTTGGAATGGTTTTGTCCCTAATTTCTTCCTCGATCTCTCCTATAACAACATCTTTGATTTTGCCTTCCTCTTTGAAACTGACTTTGATATCTTCCGCCTATGCCTCTGCCATTGTCACTTTGATTCTGGTTTGAAACTTGTTGATTATGCCAACAATCATAAGCTAAATGTTTACTCAAGCCACAAATCAAGCATGTCTTCTTGTTGTTATTCTAGTTATCTCTTCCTCTTCCATTTCCTCTACCTTTAGCGCTGCCATTACCTCTACCTCTTGCATAATTTGCTTGAGAATTTGATTCTTCTTCATCTTTTGCTTTACCTTTGTCACCTTTCTTTTAATCTTTGCATACATAGTGGAGTTATGTCCTTTATCTCCATCTGACTTCAAATCTTGCTCAAATGTAAGCATCAATCCAAGTAGCTGATTTAAATCTGGTACAAAATGATTTAGTGAAAGTGCAATTGAAGTACAAAATGTTTCCACCTTTCATCTCCTCTTAAGCTTGCAAGCAATTGTGCAATCAACTTATGATCTTCAATATCTTCATCTATAGATCCAAGACTATCTGCCAAGTCCTTCATCTTAGTGACATAATCACTAATGCTCTGACTTTGCTTTTTTGTGGAAGTTGTAAACTCTAACCATAAGCTAGCCTTTCTAGCTTTAGTAGTATTTTGGAAGTGATCTTCCAATACATTCCATATATCTTCAGCCATTTCCAAATCTCTGATGTGCGGTAACAAGTGATCTCTGATAGTATTGTATATGTAAGCTCTTGCACTTGCATCTTTCTTCTGCCATAGCTTCAAAGCTTTTAACTCTTCTTTCTTCAATTGATTATCATCTTCAAATGTAGGCTTTTCTTCTTCACTTGTCACATATGTCCTTATATCTTTACTCATAAGTAAGGCTTCCATTCTCATCACCCAAGCAGGATAGTTATCTCGTTGTCAATAGAGATATGATTTGCCATGGTCTTCTTTTTTCCACTGCAACCTTTTCTAACTATTTATCCTTGAGGATAACTTCGAGGTACTCCATTGATGTCTTTTGTTGTTAAACACTTTAGCTTTCACCTTTTCACTGAAAACTTCTTCTAAATTCTTGTATCCGCACCTCCTTTTATGCTTAAGGACCTTTCTACTTTGGTACCAATTCTTGAGATCAACCTACTCTGATACCACTTGTTGGCATATGAAAAAACACCACAAGAACCAAGCTAGTGTGATATAGAAAACCTCTATAATCACCAATAGATTGGCAATACTAAAGCTCAAACCTTGACAAAATTGGTATTAATTCTAATTTCATTCCGATACATTTCCGTTGACTTTATGGTTTCTTTCTAGTGGTTTTTGATTTCTTTCCAGTGATGTTACGATGTCAAAAACTCTTAGAAATCACATAGCTTGGTGTCTTTCTGCTGGTTTTCCACCTTCGCATCCACTATACAATAATTCTAAATACTTGACGTACCTTCACAGTTGAACATAATTTTTTGAGTACGCATTCCAGTTTGCAAAGATCTTTCATTCATCTGTAGTAGAAGGTGATAGTTTCACAATAAGTTATCACTTATGGAACCTTTACTCTATATGTCAAGAACTAACTCTAACAAAATCAAGAAAAGTACATCGAAAAACTTGTAACTATAACTATAGAGAGAATTGACACAATTCCTATTCTGCAAATATGTGTTTTCTATTAGAGAAGATGTGTACAGAATGGTATGGCCTTCTTCTGCTCATAACCGTAGAAATTTCCCCTACATTGAGTAACTTTCATCATCGTCTTTCTCACAAATTATCTTGACTTCCTCTCTTACATGTAGAACTTACAAATCAAGTTCTCTACTCACTCCTCTACTCGCTACTACACATCCACTTAATTTGTATCTACTATAGTGTATATTCTGGCAGGGTCTATTTCTTCCTCTCTCTCTTCTCTATCTCTGTCTCCTTGTTTTTTATCTGTTCCCTTAGACGATCTTATATACACAACTGATATGTACACTCCTAAATTTAAGAACCACGTAATCTCTGGGATTTTGATAACAGAATTGATTCTCTAGTTTACACTATATTACAATTGTGAATTTGTCCCTTCACATAGACATAAGTTTCTGAATGTCCAACTTCTATAGCTCTTAGTCCTTCTTCTTCTTCTATGTTGATGTCTTCTTGTCTTCATGTCTAATTAATGAGTGAAACCTCAACAAAAAACTTTATTCCTTAGCGAGGAAACAAGAAAGCTTGTATAAGCCTTATCCTCAATACCTTGGGCTATGATGTCTTGAGTGCCATGATCAATCACCTTCAGTAATGTGTTGCCAAAGAGAACTTGTTTGCGTTGATCCATAATAGCTTTAACCAATAGAATATTCATGCAAAGGTTTAGTACAAAGAGTACATTTAATAAGGCTTTTCATTCTCCTTTGTGATTCATAATTTGTACTTTATCTTTCTTCAATTGGAAGCATACATACATACATACGTTTACACATGCGTACATTAATACATACACAAATGTGCACATACATTCTCACTTCTCATACATACACATACATTCATACATACATCAATACATACATACATACACACACATACAACATAACATACAAACATGCATACATACATATACACAAACACATATAAACACATCCTAACTTGTCAGATCATTACACATTGAGAAGAAATTAGTTTGGAGCCCCTTCCCTTGTTCAAATCGTACATGCACGGGTAGGCAGACATCCAAGGTCATCGGATCATAACACATTCAGACGAATTGTGTGTTGTTTAGAATTTCTTTTAATATCACCCATTTATAGTTGTATTTGATCCTTTCAACGATCCATTTATGGTGGAAGTGTTGAAAAAGGATTTGGATTTTAAAGAGGCACTAGTGCATTTTACAATGAGTGTGCAATGAAACCAAAATGCACCCGATTTTTGCACTATATGTAGCACAATGTCATTCATCCACTGATGTACAACTTTCACAATCCTATGTGTGCATTTCAAGAGCATGAATCTCTCATTTCAGCTAAGCAGTTCCATCCTTGATTGTGTAATATCAAGAAGAAACATTTGTTATACCATCATTCGACCAATATATTGATGCATCCTCAGAGAGATAATAAAATGGATATAAAAAGAAAGTTTATTTCCATAATCATTATTCAAAAACCTCTCCTTCTCCCCCTCTAATAATATCCACTCCGAAAGCCTCCACTTATTTGGTTTCTCCTATTCCACTTTCATCATAAATGTAATCACTCATGTGCCATTCAAGCAGTACGACAAGATGAGTCAATTGGTTGAGTTCCTCGCCTCTTGAGGCGGGGGTGAGGGTTCGATCCTCCCCAGTGGTAGGATGGTCAAGAAGTTGTAAGTCCCTATTGTTGGGTTGTAGGGTATGCACACACCCTCAATGGTGCATGGGAACCCTCCCTAGACCATGAGAATAATCCTCTTTGTATATACTTGAGTGTCACATGTGAACACTCTCCAAAAATCACCTTTTTGATATTTCCTCATACCATAGTGTAGGTGACCTTGGGTATTTTCTTTATTTTGCTCTCTTAAAGAAAATCCCACGTAGAGAAATCCTAGAAATCCCCACGCATGCTTTTTGGAAGATTTGTTTGTTAGGAAAGAATATCCTCGAAGATTGGCAGTTAGACAGAGAATCACCTTTTTGACTTTTCAAAGAGGCACATGGGGAATAGAGCTTAGCCTATAAATATGAGCTCATTTTTGTAAAGAAGAGGGCTTTTGGTCGACGTGCTCTCATGTAACATCTCTTCTCAATGGAAGATGCTCTCATTTACTCCAAGAAGACTATTTACATTTACATGTATTGTGTCTTGTGAGTGTGTGAGAGTGGTGTGTGTGTGCCATGCATGTCTCTCCTTTGTGTGGGTAGATTAGTTGCATTTGCTTGTATTTTCCTCATGGACTAGGATCCTTGACCCCCTATTCTCCTTGTTTTCAAGCATGTGGCAAAGCATGGGGCTGTTGCCAATGGCTTGAACATGTGGGAGGTAGGGGTGGATGAGAGGAGAGTCACTCTTGAGCTTTCCTTCTTGCTTCCATGCAAGGTGGTGTGTGTTTTGGGCGTTCCTTGCTACAATCTCAACACTTGTCAAACTAGTCTAACCCCTGCTCTTGTGAGATAAGGGAGGTCTCGGCACCACTATGCCCATTCACCCTATACATTTGTAATTTCAAAGTTAAAGCTCGGGAGAATAAGCTTCGGCTGAACCTCCATTATATTTTTTTAATAAAAAAAAGGTACGGCTGGAATATGTTTCAAGCGACGGAGACTCAATAATATTGATAGGCCTCACACATGAGGAGATCTCGCCGTATTTCGGGTGGAATTTCCTCTTTTTGGGTCACCCAAAAATGGCTAGGCCAACGGACTGGTGCCCGTTAGCACTAGTCCGTTCGGATGACCCGAAGTTCAGCCATGCAATATTTTATTAATTCTACTTATTATTGATGCCTATTTGTACAACGTCAATACTCCAACCTTTGCGGAATAATATCTGAAAATACGAACAATGATAATAGTGTTAATAATAACAATAAAACAATAAAACAATAATAATAGCGTGTCTAGGTATGCGATAGAAACTACGCTACAAGGATGAAATTCGATTTTGAATTCTATTGTTATCCGGTATGATAATTTCATGTGGTCGCTAAAAAGCATATGGTTTCAAGCATTACGAAGGAGGAGTCTTTTTATTGAGTTACTCGGAAGATCCAAATGCTCACGAACATTGCGAAGAAGGAATATAGATATGGAATTATACACCAAATGTAACATATCAAGAGAACCAAATTAAAAAGCGTTGAATGAATTGTGAATATACTAGTAAAATATAAAGAGAAGTTATTAAGAAAATAATTAATGGATTTTGAAAGGTTAGAGGTCAACAAAAATAGAGCTTTTTGCACCATTCCATCCCGGTCACTTGAAATCCGGCTGTCAAATTTTCACTTGAAATCCGCATTTGTAAGACCTAAGAAGTCTGTCTTCGTGCTCCCTGTGTACTGTGTTTTCTGCGTATTCTACAACCTCTGTGTGAAGTACTGTGTGTGGCGTTAGGAGCTCGGTTTTCCACTCCGAGCATATCGTGGTGGAGCTCTCGAGAAGGAGAGTGCAGTGTGGTGCATCGCCATCGAAATACTTCAATAATGCACCTCAATATGCTTAGTGTGAGCATGGAACACAAGGTTCCTCGCAACTGCCGATGCTCTCTGACTATTAGTGAAGATGGTGGTGGCAGAAGAGTGACCAACACCCAAATTAGGCATAAGGCATCTGAGCCACACACACACTCAATAGTCACTGTGAAAGCTGCCCTATGCTCAGCCTCACAACTGGAGGTGGCCATAGTAGGTTGCTTCTTGCTCAACCAAGATATACATGAGATACCAAGCATGAAGCAAAATCCACTAGTGGCCACACGAGTGTCATAGCAACTAGCCCTATCACAGTCAGAAAAAGCATGCTTGGGAAAAAAGAACCCAAGTAGCCGAGTACCACTCAAGTAGTGAAAGGTGTGCTTAACCACCTACCAATGCTTGACACGTGGGCAATGCCTAAACCTGCTCATCTATAAGACAACAAAATCAATTTTTGGTTGAGTAATGCATAAATAAATCAAGCATCCAATAGCCTACTAATAGAGAACAACATAAAATGCATCTCTAGCATCATAAAGACTCAATTGTAAACTTGTCTCCATAGGAGTGGCAATAGGTTTACAGTCTTCAAGGCCAAAGTGCTACAATAATTTGTCAATATAAGCTATTCCACCATCAACTTGCATAAACTAAATGCCCAAATAATAATGCAAATGCCCCAAATCAAAACATCTCAACGGAGGCATGCAAATCAGCCTTGAAATCTGAAATATGCTTCTCATGAGGACCAGTGAGCAGCATGTCATCAACATACACAACAATGATCAAAAGCACATCATTAGCACGTTGTTGGGTTGTAGGGTCTGCACATACCCACAATTGTGCATAGAAACCCTCTCTAGACCAAAATAATATCTTCTTTTTGTATCTATTTAGGATTTCACATAAGAACCCTCCCTTAGACACTTTTTAATATTTCTCATAAACTAAAGCTTTGGAACCTTGTTGTAAATGGTCACCTTTTTCAAGGAGTCTAGAAATCCCCACGCGCGCACGTATTCTCCTTCATCTTGAGATTTGAAATTTGAAAAAGATCCTTTTGGAGATATGTTAGTTACGCATGTGCTCCTTTTTTACTAGTCAAAAGGAGCACATGGGGAATTACACTGAGCCTATAAATAGAGGCTATTTCTTGTAAAGAAGGGGTCCCTTGGCCTCCATGCTAATGGAAAGAAGGTTCATTTGGCTTCCACATTTCTCTTTGTGTGCTTGGCATTGATCCTTGTGTGTGGGTTTGGCATTAGGGGTTGTGGTGTGTGAGCATTGCCCTCCCTTGTTCCTTTTGACGTTGGCCATGGTGCCATTGTTCATGGACGTGGGTGTGTGTGCATTGCTTACACTTCTTGCAACTCCTCTTGGAAGAGCCTCTCACTTCCATGTGTGGCGGTTAGGGTCTGTTGCTCCCCTATTCTCAACACACGCTTAACATATAAAGTGCTTTCAGTTAAATTGTTCTCAAAACCATGTGCAATCAGTAGGCATGTATCTTTTCATACCAAGCACCAAGTGCTTGCTTTAATCCATATACTGCCTTCTTTAACCAGCACACCTGATTTTCATGCCCTTTCTGCACAAAGCCACAGGGTTGAAAAACATACACTTCTTCATGCAAGTCACCATTCAAAAACTCTGTTTTAATGTCCAACTGATGTACATTCCAACCATGATGGCTGCAAGTGCACAGATGCTACGAACAGTAGTCATTTAGCAAGTAGGAGCAAAGCTCTCATCAAGATCAATGCCTCTTTCCTACACATAACCCTTTGCAACAAGCCTAGCCTTATACCTATCAAAGTGTTCCATTAGGTTTACACTTCAGCTTGTATACCCACTTAGTGCCAATTTCCTTCTTGCTAGGAGGCAAGTCACATAAAGACCAGGTACCATTTTTCATGATAGCATCTTATTCAGATTGCATTGCAGCCATCCAATGTTTAGAATTTTGTGCTTCATCAAACGAAAACAGGATCTCTCTCATCACAAAGACTAGAGGCAACCATAGCATAGCAATCTGATGCAAAAGAGGCACTGTGAGAGCCTGAACGAGTATGGTATGACAGAGGTGCATCTAATTTGCTGTCACACAAAGTCTTTACTAGCCATTTTGGCATAGCTTTTGCCTCCTCAATATCAGCTCTCTCATCAACAATATCAGCTCTCTCATCAACAAGTGCATCATGTAAATCTGCATCAGAAATGGAATGATCTACATCATCACATGAAACCTGCAAAGGGTGAGAAGTTGCCTCATTAGGACCAGCACTAGACTGTCCACCTGTAAAAAGAGGTGCAAAATATCATACATGTCTTTCGAGCTAATAGATGTCTCCTTCATACATGAAAGTAAAGGCAAAATAGCATCTTGCACAAAAACAACATCACAACTAACCAAAATGTGTTTAGATTGTGGATGATACAGACGATCGCCTTTGCTTTTAGAACTGTACTTAACAAAAATACATTTTAGTGCATTATCATCCAATTTCCTATGATGTTTTTCAGGCACTAATGCATATGCCAGACAACCAAAAACATGCAGATGAACAACAGATGGCTCGCGACCATGCCCGATGGCCCATTCTTCCGTTCAGCAACTCCATTCTGTTGAGGTGTATATGACATTTTACACTGATGTTTTATCCCATGTTCAGCCATAAATGCATTAAAGTCAGAAGACATATATTCCCCCTTGATCAAAACGGAGGGTGCCCATTTTACATGCCGATAGTTTTTCAGCCAAAACCAAAAACTCTTTGAAGCACATGAACACGTTGGACTTTTTTCTTTCAATGGATATACCCATGCATGCCTGGAAAAATCATAAATGAAAGCCATGAAGTAAAGTTAGTTTCCAAAAGAGGGTGTTTGCATAGGACCATAGACATCATTATGAACAAGCCACAATTTCTGAGTAGCTCAAACTGAACCATCCTTTGGAAAGGAGGAATGCTGCATTTTGCCCAAAATAAAGCCTTCATAGACATGTTTTTCGGGTGCCTCAAGTTTGGGCAAAGAGGACACCATTTCAGATTTCTATAGGCATAGCAAACTAGAAAAATTGAGATGAGCAAAGCATGCATGCGAAAGCTTTGCATCTGACATAGCCTGAGAATCATGTACTACACATGCTCAATCATTCATAGATTTTTCATAGTATATGAGCGTATACAACCCATGATATAAAATGCCAGAAGCAATAATGATATCGCCATTTGACAGATCATGAACTGTACATCTATCATCAACAAATTTTATAACCAAGCCAATCTTGGCTAATGCAAAAACTAATAACAGATTTTTCTTGATCCCTGGCATAAATAAAGCATCCGATAAAGTGGAAGAAGTACCATCATCAATAGTCAGAATGATCTTAGAAACTCCCATGACAGGATAAGATGAGTTGTTGGTGCATGTGACAGTATTCCCTATAGGGACAGGCTAGAGTGAAGTGAATAAACTGCGCTGCGAGGTAATATGTTTGGTTGCCCCACTATCAAAGTACCAAATATCTGAGTCTACTGTAGATATACACTACTCATGAGAAGATGGGTCAAAAATGAAAACAATTGTAAATGCCCATTCTTCATTCTGCACAAGATTAACGGACTCTGTTTTCAGTGTAGAGGCATTGGCAACAACCATTCTGACCTCTTTCTTCTTTGCCTCTTTAGCAGCCAGTTTTGGACAGCTCTTAATGACATGATCATTTGCTTTATAGTATTTGCAAAACAATTTTTGCTTTTCTGATTTCTTCTCATCTTTGTCTTCCTTCTTTGAATGTGTAGCATTTGCAGATTTTTGTTTACTAGTAGATGAGATCCATTTACCTTTGCCCTTCTAACTATCCATGAAAGCTTGATCTACAACATGCATAATAGACATGGTCTACCTAGACTAATCTCCTTGCAACAAAACAGAAACTTATAACTCTTCATATGTTAAGGCATTTGGATTGCCTTTCATCATCAAACGAATAGTAAATGCAAAACTCTGATACGAGTCGGGAAGACCATTCAAAACAGTTTGCACAAGTGAACTGTCCAGAAGGACGTCATCAACAAAAATCAATCGCTCCTTCAAATGCTTCATCTTTTTCAAAAAACTGTCCATAAAATCATCTTCATTCATATGCTCATTCTCTAACTGTTTTTGGAGGTAAGAAATACGAGCCTCATTCCTAGCTTGGTACAATGTGGTAAGTGTATCTCAAGCATCCTTAGCTGTTTTGCAAGAGCGAATGTGAGGAATAATTGCACATTTGATAGACAAGGCTATCAATGCATATGCTTGAGCATCTCTACCATCCCAACAAATTTTCTCTACAGTAGGTGCAACAGAAACCACAACACAAACAAGAATCTGAAGAATATCTTTTGTGACCAATGCATGACACATCATATATACGCACAATGGGCAATTTGTACCATCCAAATTATCCTCAACAACCAACATATGAAATACATCACTTCTTTTAGCCATGGCCACTAACTAAAATACCCTGATGTAGAAAAAAGACTATACATAAAAAAGTTGAACATAACTACCTTGATGAGTTCTGCTAAACCTCTATCAGACTTCAAGATGCTTATACTAGCAAACAAAAACATGTATATATCTTTGGCACAAAAAGATGAAATAGCCTACACAAGCGCTACGATAGTGCGTTCAGAGGCCGAAATGAGCTCAGATTCCAATTTAAGCACCATAGAGCGAAGATGTTTTGATCTTCTAATCACCTTGAGTATGTTCAAAAAATTTCGTGTGATTCTAAGACTGTGATCGGAGGGGTGTCAACAATGCCCTAGATAAAGCAACGACTTGCTTTGATACCAATTGTTGGAGTTAGATGTCTATGAAAGCACATGAACAGCACAAGGAAGAAGGAAAAGCGTGTGTCACAACACACAATCCTGAATGTATTACCACTAGAATGTACAAAGATAAGTAACCCGTTAGGACTATAGGCGTATATACAAGCTGGAGGTAAAAAAACCTCCTAAAGAGGGAAAAAAGTACCCCGACGGCCCTAGAGAGTTCACACACATCACTACCTAATTATATCAACAATGGATATATTAATACATACACACATGTGTACATACATTCTCACTTGTCATACATACATGCACACACATACAACATAAGATACAAACATGCATACATACATATACACAAACACATATAAACACATCCTAACTTGTCAGATCATTACACGTTGAGAAGAAATTAGCTTGGAGCCCTTGCCCTTGTTCAAATTGTACATGCACGGGTAGGCAGACATCCGAAGTCATCGGATCACAACACATTCAGATGAAGCTTCGGCTGAACCTCCATTATATTTTTTTAGTAAAAAAAAGGTACGACTGGAATATGTTTCAAGCGACGGAGACTCAATGATATTGATAGGCCTCACACATGAGGAGATCTCGCCGTATTTCGGGTGGAATTTCCTCTTTTGGGTCACCCAAAAATGGCTAGGCCAACAGACTGGTGCCCGTTAGCACCAGTCCGTTCGGATGACCCGAAGTTCAGCCATGCAATATTTTATTAATTCTACTTATTATTGATGCCTATTTGTAGAACGTCAATACTCCAACCTTTGCGGAATAATATATGAAAATACGAACAATGATAATAGTGTCAATAATAACAATAAAACAATAATAATAGCGTGTCTAGGTATGCGATAGAAACTATGCTACATGGATGAAATTCGATTTTGAATTCTATTGTTATCTGGTATGATAATTTCATGTGGTCGCTAAAAAGCTTATGGTTTCAAGCATTACGAAGGAGGAGTCTTTTTATTGAGTTACTCGGAAGATCCAAATGCTCACGAACATTGCGAAGAAGGAATATAGATATGGAATTATACACCAAATGTAACATATCAAGAGAACCAAATTAAAAAGCGTTGAATGAATTGTGAATATACTAGTAAAATATAAAGAGAAGTTATTAAGAAAATAATTAATGGATTGTGAAAGGTTAGAGGTCAACAAAAATAGAGCTTTTGCACCATTCCATCCCGGTCACTTGAAATCCGGCTGTCAGATTTTCATGTGCTCTTAAATCCGGCGATCCAAAGCTCATCTCTGGCCACCCGAAATCCGGTGACCGGACACTCATGTGCTCCTAGAACACTTTTCGGGTGACCCAAAAAGTGACCTCCGGCCAGCCAAAAACATATCCATGTGCGAGGCCTATGAGAGTCGAAGGGAATTGTTGAAAAGGAAAAGGGAAAAAAGTCATTGAAAACAAGTAAAGCCACAAGCAAATGAAGGGAATGTTGAAAACGGACATCGGCTTCGACGAGCCGTTGCTTTTTCTCTATGATAAAGCGCACAGAGCTTCCATGCGCAGTTGCTTTGGTCAAATTTGGTTCCATTCCTGTGTGTGAAGCAAAGAGTGGGGAAACACGCAGTTCTCTGTGCTTTTCCACCATTTCTTTCCTGTGAAAGCAAGGAGTGACGAAACACATAAGTTTCTCTGTGCATTTCCACCTCGGCCATAGCATTCCTGTGGCGGAGTGCCACCGATTATTTAAGCTTTCAGCTTTACTTCGCAGTAAGGAGAGGAGATGAGCATTTTGACGTTCAATAAAAGGAGGTCGATGCTTGCCTTCTTTCGTATCATTACATTGCAGCTCTTCTTTGCCCGTTGTACACCGACTACATAAGAGTGTCGCTTGCACACCGACTACATAGAGAGTGCTGCTGCATCCATAAACACATGGCGTTGCGATCGGACTATACGTTGCTGTTTTGCATTTTTCTCTCGCTTTTAGCTCTACTTTCATCCATCGCTACCTCTTCCTCTTCTCCATCTCGGAAGATTGTCCAACATGATATAAGCTCGACCACAGTAGCACAATCCGAGGATGAGACACCATCCATAAATGATCCCATCACCGACGTATCCCAAACAAAAAGCTTTTTGCCTAGGTTTTTTTGTAGGGGAGCACCACCAAGTGGAGGAGGAGGAGGAACAACACCGACAGGATCATCAACAGCAGGTGGAGGAGGAGGAACAACACCGACAGGATCATCAACAGCAGGTGGAACACCACCAACAACATCATCAGGGGGAGGAGGAGGAACAACACCGATAGGAACGTTTCCAGTAGTTGGAGGAGGAGGAACAACACCAACAACATCATCAGGGGGAGGAGGAGGAGGAGGAACACCACCGGCAGGAAGAAGTTCCCCATCATCAGAGGAAGGAGGAGGAGGAGGAACACCACCAGCAGGAAGAAGTTCCCCATCATCAGGGGAAGGAGGAGGAGGAGGAGGAACACCACCAGCGGGAAAAAGTTCCCCATCATTAGAGGAAGGAGGAGGAGGAGGAACCCCACCGGCAGGAAGAAGTTCCCCATCATCAGGGGAAGGAGGAGGAACACCACCAGCGGGAAGAAGTTCCCCATCATTAGAGGACGGAGGAGGAGGAGGAACACCACCAGCAGGAAGGAGTTCCCCACCATCAGGAGGAGGAGGAGGAGGAGGAACACCACCAGCAGGAACACCACCGGCAGGAAGAAGCTCCCCACCATCAGGGGGAGAAGGAGGAGGAGGAGGAGGAACACCACCGGCAGGAAGAAGTTTGCTGAATGGAAGTATTGAATCTAGCAAGAATTTCTTACCTCCTTTTCTCTGCCGTCGAGCACCACCTTCCAGCGCATGATGATCTACCAACGGAGGTTCCTAGCTGAATGAAGGATGTTTCTGGCACTCTCGAGTAACACCGATATCCGACATTGCTGTCAGATATGTAGTTTTCTTTTCATGAAGTCCGGTACATTTTCCGGCAATCTTCATCATCATTTGTGATGTTACGATCATCAGAGCTTAGCTCTTTGTTGTTCGGACACATTTATAAAGAATAATACAAGATGTTTATCGTTTTTCTTGCATTTTTTGTATCTACAGTTTGCTAAATTTTCCCATATTCATCCATCGTCAATCTTGCCGCTACTACTATCTGTGCTTTTCTGGCACTTTTTTATGTCATAAACAGCAAATCATAGCTGTGTCTTTGCCATTCTTTCAGGAATCCCTTTGAATAACAACTGTGTGTGAGCACGATTAATGGCAATTAAATGTGGCGATT
>CM035412.1:68709288-68844288 GCA_020310875.1 Ceratopteris richardii
TTGTCCCAAAATGTGGTGGACCTAGAACAAACACTCTTTTTTCAGCAGTCAATGATATTTATCCAAGTGATAACATAAAGTGTGTCGCCACTCTGTATGAACCGAGTGTGAGAACATAAACCTCAGCATCAGTGCAGTGAATACTTTCATTTGGACATTTGTTTAGTCTTGTTGATATATTCAGGTAGTGAGTATGCATGTGTGTATATGTGTATATGTGTGTATGCATGCATGTGTGTATGTATGCATGCATGCGTGTATATGTGTGTATGTATGTGTGTGTGTGTATGTATGTATATGTGTGTATGTATGTGTGCATGTACGAGAGGGGTAGGTTGTCCCAAAATATGGTGGACCTGGAACAAACACTCTTTTTTCAGCAGTCAATGATATTTATCCAAGTGATAACATAAAGTGTGTCGCCACTCTGTGTGAACCGAGTGTGAGAACATAAACCTCAATCAGTGCAGCGAACACTTTCATTTGGACATTTGTTTAGTCTTGTTGATATATTCAGGTAGTGGGTATGCATGTGTGTATATGTGTATATGTGTGTATGCATGCATGTGTGTATATGTGTGTATGTATGTGTGTGTTTATGTATGTGTGTATATGTGTGTGTGTATGTGTATGTATGCATATGTGTATATATGTGTGTGTATGTATGTGTGTATGTATGTGTGTGTATGTATGCATGTGTGTATATTTGTATGTATGTGTATGTGTGTGTATGCATGCATGTGTGTATATGTGTGTGTATGCAAGCATGCATGTGTTTATATGTGTGTGTATGTAAGCATGCATGTGTGTACATGTATGTGTGTATGTATGCATGTGTAAATGTGTAGATATGTGTGTGTGTATGTGTGTGTGTATGTATTCTCTATTTTCCTATCTCTATCTTCCTTTCTTTCATCATTCTTTATCTCTCTCTCTCTCACTTTCTCTCTCTCTCTCTCTCTCTCTCTCTCTCTCTCTCTTTCTCTCTCTCCCTCTCTCTCTCTCTCTCCCTCTCTCTCTCCTCTCTCTCTTTCTCTCTCTCTCTCTTTCTCTCTCTATCAATAGAGAATAAAACAATCACTTACAAGTATGTCCCTCTTTTGGATCATTGTCGTCAAAGCATAATGTATGTCATCTATCGTCGAATTCCAAACAATCGACGCCAAAGAACTTCTCCAAAATCAAAGAGAAGAGAAATTATAAGACCAAAAGCATAGAGAAAGACAAAGGCTAACAGTATGCGCACCATTTACCAAGATGTGAGATGTAAACCAAGAGAGAGAGTGTGTGTGTGTGTACAGAGAGAGATATTTGTGTGTGTGTGTGTGCACAAGACAATGCAGGTCGCAATTCGGTTGGTGCGTGCAAGTTCGATAGAAGACAAACAATACTCAAACACACGCAAAAATGTGAAGTTTTGCTCTCCGGTTCCCGGTATGTTTAAAACATGGCCTCTGTATGGGCATCATGTAAAATCTGCATAAGAAAGGGAATGATCTGCATCATCATGTGGAACCTACAAAGGCTAAGAAATTGCCTCATTTTCTCAAGCACAAGACCGTCCACCTATAAAAAGAGGAAGCAAAGTGTCAAATACATCTCTAGAGCTAACTGATGTCTCCTTAGTGCATGAAAGTAATGGCAAATTACATTTTCAAAAAAAAAAAGCACAGCTAACACGAACGCATTTAGTATGTGGATGATTCAAATGATAGCCTTTGCTTTCATAATTGTGCCCAAGAAAAATACATTTCACTACTTTATCATCCAATTTTTTGCATTGTTGTTCAGGTACTAATGCATATGCCAGACAACCAAAGATATGCAGATGAGCAACAAATAGCTTGCGACCATGAAAAGCCTCATATGGAGTGATACACTATAATGCTCTAGTGGGACACATGTTAAGTACATATGCTCCACGCATAACAACCTCAAGCCAAAAACTATGTGGTAAAGCCTGACTCTTCACCATACACCTTGCCATCCCCATGAGTAACTTCTTCTTCCTTTCAACAGCTCCATTCTGTTGATGTATATACGACATTGTACACTAATGTTTTATCCCATGTTCAGCCAGAAATGCATTAAAATCAAAAGACATGTATTCCCCCCTCGATCAGAATGGAGGGTGCCCATTTTACATGCTGACATATTTTAGCCAAAACCAAAAACTATTTGAAGAACATAAACACTTCAAACACATCAAAGCCAAATGGTCGAGCCATCAAAACTTGCCTATAGAACTGGTTGAAAGAAACATCTTTCATTCGCAATTGATACTTCTTGTACAATAACTCAGGTTGAGTTCAGACAAGGCAGTAAGATTCTGCAGACTCCATCAATCACATTCTCTTCGGTCCACATAGAACGGCAGCTCTTCCTCAAAAGTAAATGTAATTTGTTTGTTTATTGGTTGAAAAATCATATGACTAATCACAGTAAACTATTAAGGTGGTACATTTTTGTTACGAGAGGGGTAGGTTGTCCCAAAATGTGGTGGACCTCGAACAAACACTCTTTTTTCAGCAGTCAATGATATTTATCCAAGTGATAACATAAAGTGTGTCGCCACTCTGTGTGAACTGAGTGTGAGAACATAAACCTCAATCAGTGCAGCGAACACTTTCATTTGGACATTTGTTTAGTCTTGTTGATATATTCAGGTAGTGGGTATGCATGTGTGTATATGTGTATATGTGTGTATGCATGCATGTGTATGTATGCATGCATGTGTGTATATGTGTGTATGTATGTGTGTGTGTATGTATGTGTGTATATGTGTGTGTGTGTATGTGTATGTATGCATATGTGTATATATGTGTGTGTATGTATGTGTGTATGCATGTGTGTGTGTATGTATGCATGTGTGTATATTTGTATGTATGTGTATGTGTGTGTATGCATGCATGTGTGTATATGTGTGTGTATGCAAGCATGCATGTGTTTATATGTGTGTGTATGTAAGCATGCATGTGTGTACATGTATGTGTGTATGTATGCATGTGTAAATGTGTAGATATGTGTGTGTATATGTGTGTGTGTATGTATTCTCTATTTTCCTATCTCTATCTTCCTTTCTTTCATCATTCTTTATCTCTCTCTCTCTCACTTTTTCTCTCTCTCTCTCTCTCTCTCTCTCTCTCCTCTCTCTCTCTCTCTCTCTCTCTCCCTCTCTCTCTCTCTCCCTCTCTCTCTCCTCTCTCTCTTTCTCTCTCTCTCTCTCTCTCTCTCTCTCTCTCTCCATCTCTCTCTCTCTCTCTTTCTCTCTCTATCAATAGAGAATAAAACAATCACTTACAAGTATGTCCCTCTTTTGGATCATTGTCGTCAAAGCATAATGTATGTCATCTATCGTCGAATTCCAGACAATCAATGCCAAAGAACTTCTGCAAATCAAAGAGAAGAGAAATTATAAGACCAAAAGCATAGAGAAAGACAAAGGCTAACAGTACGCGCACCATTTACCAAGATGTGAGATCTAAACCAAGAGAGAGAGAGTGTGTGTGTAGAGAGAGATATTTGTGTGTGTGTGTGCACAAGACAATGCAGGTCGCAATTCGGTTCGTGCGTGCAAGTTCGATAGAAGACAAACAATACTCAAACACACGCAAAAATGTGAAGTTTTGCTCTCCGGTTCCCGGTATGTTTAAAACATGGCCTCGGTATGGGCATCATGTAAAATCTGCATAAGAAAGGAAATGATCTGCATCATCATGTGGAACCTACAAAGGCTAAGAAATTGCCTCATTTTCTCAAGCACAAGACCGTCCACCTATAAAAAGAGGAAGCGAAGTGTCAAATACATCTCTAGAGCTAACTGATGTCTCCTTAGTGCATGAAAGTAATGGCAGATTACATTCTCAAAAAAAAAAAACATAGCTAACACGAACGCATTTAGTATGTGGATGATTCAAATGATAGCCTTTGCTTTCATAATTGTGCCCAAGAAAAATACATTTGACTACTTTATCATCCAATTTTTTGCATTGTTGTTCAGGTACTAATGCATATGCCAGACAACCAAAGACATGCAGATGAGCAACAAATAGCTTGCGACCATGCAAAGCCTCATATGGAGTGATACACTATAATGCTCTAGTGGGACACATGTTAAGTACATATGCTCCACGCATAACAACCTTAAGCCAAAAACTATGTGGTAAAGCTTGACTCTTGACCATACACCTTGCCATCCCCATGAGTAACTTCTTCTTCCTTTCAGCAACTCCATTCTATTGATGTATATACGACATTGTACACTAATGTTTTATCCCATGTTCAGCCAAAAATGCATTAAAATCAAAAGACATGTATTCCCCCCTCGATAGGGTGCCCATTTTAGATGCTGACATATTTTAGCCAAAACCAAAAACTATTTGAAGAACATAAACACTTCAAACACATTAAAGCCAAATGCTCGAGCCATCAAAGCTTGCCTATAGAACTGGTTGAAAGAACCATCTTTCATTCGCAATTTTTTCTTGTACAATAACTCAGGTTGAGTTCAGACAAGGCAGTAAGATTCTACAAACTCCCTCAATCACATTCTCTTCAGTCCACATAGAACGGTAGCTCTTCCTCAAAAGTAAACGTAATTTGTTTGTTTATTGGTTGAAAAATCATATGACTAATCACAGTAAAGTATTAAGGTGGTACATTTTTGTTATGAGAGGGGTAGGTTGTCCCAAAATGTGGTGGACCTAGAACAAACACTCTTTTTTAAGCAGTCAATGATATTTATCCAAGTGATAACATAAAGTGTGTCGCCACTCTGTATGAACCGAGTGTGAGAACATAAACCTCAGCATCAGTGCAGCGAATACTTTCATTTGGACATTTGTTTAGTCTTGTTGATATATTCAGGTAGTGAGTATGCATGTGTGTATATGTGTATATGTGTGTATGCATGCATGTGTGTATGCATGCCATCCATCCTTCTCTCTGGTTAATTACAAGGTTCATATGTATTTTGCCACACAATGTCTGATATTTGTAACCTCTTTTGTCACTTACAACTTGTCAGATAACAGAATTTGGCAGAACCCTTCTGTTAGACCTTTTTGTCAGAACCTCTCTTTGAACATTATCATCAACACCTAAAGACCTTAACCAAAGTTAATGCTCAAAGGCTCATGTGATTGTATAAATTTGGTACTTTCAATCAATGGAATAAGGCACACTCAATTTCTTATCTATGCATACAGTTTCTCTCTGTTGATCTCCATCGCCATCGCCTCCTTGTTGTGCTAATTATATCATTATTTTGCTATTTTGCTGGCTCTTTTTAGCTATCCCTTAAGCACGTTTTCTCAAAAGATGCTTTGTTTTTAAATTTTAATGTTTATTATTGTCATGACATCTATGTCCTCCTTGATCCAAGGTGCTTTTGAATTCTGTAGAAACAGTAACTAGAAACGACATCTCTAGTTAAGGTCTCCCAAGCTTTACGTCGAGGTTTCAAACAATAGTAAGTTACGTACATCGACCTTTTCTGAGTTGATTACACTACTACTATCTGTGCTTTTTTGGCACTTTTTTATGTCATAAACAACAAATCATAGTTATGCCTTTGCCATTCTTTTAGGGAATCCCTTTGAATAACAATTGTATTATATGTTGTCATCCATCCTTCTCTCTAGTTAATTACAAGGTTCATTTGCATTTTGCTACACAATGTCTGATATTTGTAACCTCTTTTGTCACTTGCAACTTGTCAGATAACAGAATTTGGCAGAACCCTTCTGTTAGGCCTTTTTGTCAGAACCTCTCTCTGAACATTATCATCAATACCTAAAGACCTTAACCAAAGTTATTGCTCAAAGGCTCATGTGATTGTATAAATTTGGTACTTTCAATCAACGGAATAAGGCACACTCAATTTTTTATCTATGCGTACACTTTCTTTCTGTTGATCTCCATCGCCATCGCCTCCTTGTTGTGCTAATTCTATCAATATTTTGCTATTTTTCTGGCTCTTTTTAGCTATCCCTTAAGCACGTTTTGTCAAAAGAAGCTTCATTTTTAAATTTTAATGTTTATTATTGTCATGACATCCATGTCCTCCTTGATGCTCAAAGGCTCATGTTATTGTTTAAATTTGGTACTTTCAATCAATGGAATAAGGCACACTCAATTTCTTATCTGTGTGTACAGTTTCTCTGTGTAGATCTCCATCGCCATCACCTCCTCATTGTGCTAATCCTATCAATATTTTGCTATTTTGTTGGCTCTTTTTAGCTATCCCTTCAGCATGTCTTGTCAAAAGATGCTTTGTTTTTAAAATTTAACGTTTATTATTGTCATGACATCTATGTCTCAGCTCTCCTTGATCCAAGTTTCTTTTGAATTCTATAGAAACGATAATTAGAAACGACATGTCTAGTTAAGGTCTCGCAAGCTTAATGTCGATGATTTCAAACAAGTGTAAGTTACGTACATCAACCTTTTTTGAGTCGATTATGCTACTACTATCTATGCTTTTTTGGCACTTTTTAATGTCATAAACAGCAAATCATAGTTGTGTCTTTGTCATTCTTTCAGGGAATCCCTTTGAATAACAACTGTATTATATGTTGTCATCCATCCTTCTCTGTGGTTAATTACAAGGTTCATATGTATTTTGCTACACAATGTCTGATATTTGTAACCTCTTTTGTCACTTGCAACTTGTCAGATAACAGAATTTGGCAGATTCCTTCTATCATACCTTTTTGTCAGACCCTCTATCTCAACCTTATCATCAACACCTAAAGAGCTTGACCAAAGTTAATGCTCAAAGGATCATGTGATTGTATAAATTTGGTACTTTCAATCAATGGAATAAGGCACACCCAATTTCTTATCTGTGTGTACAGTTTCTCTGTGTTGATCTCCATCACCATCGCCTCCTCGTTGTGCTAATTTTATCAATATTTTGCTATTTTGCTGGCTCTTTTTAGCTATCCCTTCAGCACGTTTTGTGAAAAGACACTTCGCTTTTAAATTTTAACGTTTATTATTGTCATGACATCTGTGTCTGAGTTCTCGTTGATCCAAGTTTCCTTTGAATTTTGTAGAAATGGTAATCAGAAACAACATCTCTAGTTAAGGTCTCGCGAGCTTTATGTCGATGTTTCAAACAAGAGTAAGTTATGTATGTCAGCCTTTTCTTAGTCGATTACGCTAACGTTTATGAATTCACAAGCATCTGTGAGTTTAAGCAAATTTATGAGAATTGAGGAAAAGAATGTCCAAGTAGGTTGGATGCGTCCCCATTGATCAGATTCTAAGGGTTGATGATTATTGTCACTCGATTCTGCTGTAGGACGAAAACAAGGAGGAGATGAAGGTGACCAAGGGTATCTTTTAGATTTTTAAAGGAACTGTAAAAAAAAATTATGTTTCCTCCTCACGACGTGTGATGGATTCAATAAAACGTAATAAGAGGAGGAAGATCACAAGGAAGAGATGCATCCATAGAGAATGCTTCAATTGTGGAAAATTGGGACATTATGCAAGAGATTTTTGGTCCAAAGGAGGAGGTAATAAAGTATTCAAAATGAATCAAGGTAAATATTCTAGTATTTCAGAAAATTAAAAAAAGAGAATTTGCTTATGATGTATGGTTCAAGTGAAAGACTCAATTCAAATTTTACACGGTACATATGCAATAGTTGTAGCAACGATATGAGTTGCAAAAAAGATCTTTTATTTTATTTACACTCACCCACCACTCAATGATATGAAGAGATAGGGGATGATACTAAACACAAGTTTATACATGTGGGAGATGTTGTATTAAATGTATCTCAAAGCCCCAAGGTGTTGAAGGATGTGTTGCATGTGCAACTGTCACCAAGAACTTGATTTCAATACATCAAATGGTTGAAATAGTTTATGAGGTGAGGTTCAATTATCAAGAATGTTTTGTTGAAGACCCCATGCACGACTAAAATCTCATAGAAAAAGGAAAGAAGAAGGGAAGACTCTTCACCATCGACGTAAACCTAGGTTCAAGAAGGGAGCACATGTGAGCAATGAAGTGTTGAATCTCATACACACAGATGTATGGGGATCTATAAAAGCCATCAATTGGAGGTAATCGATATTTTTTCATATTTATAGATGATCTTTCAAGGTTTTTAAATTTATTGCATGAACACAAAGTTAAATTTGTTTTACCACATCAAGAGGTTCAAAAACCTAATGGAGAAGGAGATAGGGAAGTATATAAAGATCTTCATATTGGATGGAGGGGGGGAGTATTTTTCAAATGAATTTTTAGATTTTCTACATGATTGTTGCATCAAACGGCAACTCGCTTGGAGGTATCCACCTCAACAAAATGGAGTAGTGAAGAGGAAGAACTGATATATAGCAGAAGTGGCTAGAGCTATGTTAAATGAAATCAATGTTCCTAATTCTTATTGGTTTGATACAACAAACATAGCTATATATATTATGAATAAGTTTCCAAACACTCTTTTTTCAGTAGTCAATGATATTTATCCAAGTGATAACATAAAGTGTGTCGCCACTCTGTGTGAACCGAGTGTGAGAACATAAACCTCAATCAGTGCAGAGAACACTTTCATTTGGACATTTGTTTAGTCTTGTTGATATATTCAGGTAGTGGGTATGCATGTGTGTATATGTGTGTATGCCTGCATGTGTGTATGTATGCATGCATGTGTGTATATGTGTGTATGTATGTGTGTGTATGTATGTGTGTATATGTGTGTGTATGTGTATGTATGCATATGTGTATATATGTGTGTGTATGTATGTGTGTATGCATGTGTGTGTGTATGTATGCATGTGTGTATATTTGTATGTGTGTGTATGTGTGTATGCATGCATGTGTGTATATGTGTGTGTATGTAAGCATGCATGTGTTTATATGTGTGTGTATGTAAGCATGCATGTGTGTACATAATTGATTTCTGTTGATGAAGTTATACCAGATAGCTCACTTATGCAGACCGTTTTAAATGGTCTTCCTGATTCGTATCAGAGTTTTGCTTCTACTCTTGGGTTGATGATGAAAGGCAATCCAAATGCCTTGTCATTTGAGGAGTTAATCAGATCAGTCGAGGCAAAATAGGTCCATTATGCATGTGCAAATCATTCCACAAAAGGAAGTAAACCCAAAGCTTTGCGGAAAGCTTCAAACTTTTCCCTAGGCAGAGCCTTCGTGAAAAGGTCTGCAATGTTCTCCTGCATGGGCACATATGCCAAGCTGATCTCCCCAGCAAAGAACCTCTCCCTAACATAATGAAAATGCATCTCAATGTGCTTAGTGCGAGCATGGAACACAAGGTTCCTTGCAACTGCCAATGCACTCTGACTGTCAATGAAGATGGTGGTGGCAGAAGACTGACCAACACCCAAATCAGCCATAAGGCGTCTGAGCCACACACACTCAACAGTTGCTGTGGAAGTTGCCTTGTACTCAGCCTCACAACGGGAAGTGGCCATAGTAGGGTGCTTCCTGCTCACTCAAGATATACATGAGCTACCAAGCATGAAGCAAAAGCCATTAGTGGACACACGAGTGTCATAGCAACGAGCCCAATCAGAGTCAGAGAAAGCATGCAAATTTGGCGGTAGTGATCCCCCTTGGGATAAAACAAACCATGTAATCAGGTACCACTCAAGTAGCGAAAGATGCGCTTAATCGACTACCAATGCTTGACTCTTGGGCAATGCATAAACCTGCTCATCTGTGAGACACCAAATTGAATATCTGGCCAAGTAATGCATAAGTAAATCAAGCATCCAACAACCTGCTGATAGAGAACAACATCAAATGCATCTCCAACATCATGAAGACTTAGTCATAAACCTATTTCCGTAAGAGTGGCAATAGGTTTACAATATTCAAGGCCAAAACATTGCAATAATATGTCAATATATTTCATTTGACACAACGCCATTCCACCATCAACGTGCATAAAATGAATGCCCAAATAGTGATGCAAATGCCCCAATTCAGACATCTCAAATGAGGCATGCAAATCAGCCTTAAAATCAGAAATATGCCTCTCATGAGGACCAGTGAGCAGCATCTCATCAACATAAACCACATTGATCAGTAGTACATCATTAGCACTCTTAACATATAAGGTGCTTTCAGTGGGACTGTTCTCAAAACCATATGCAATCAGATAGGCATGTATCTTCTCATGCAAGCACATGGTGCTTGCTTTAAACCATATAATGACGTCTTTAACCTGCACACCTGGTTTTCATGCCCTTTCTGCACAAATCCACAGGGCTGAAAAACATACACTTCTTCATGCAAGTCACCATTCAGAAATGCAATTTTAATGTCCAACTGATGTACATTCCAACCATGATGAGCTACAAGTGCATAGATGCTGCGAACACTACTCATACGGCATGTAGGTGCAAAGGTTTCATCAAAATCAATGCCTCTTTCCTGCGCTAACCCTTTGCAACAAGCCTAGCCTTATACCTATCAACTGTACCATCAGTTTTACGCTTCATCTTGTATACCCACTTAGTGCCAATGGCCTTTTTGCATGAGGCAAGTCACATAAAGACCAAGTACAGTTCTTCATTGTAGCATCATATTCAGATTGCATAGCAGCCATCCAATTTTCTGAATTTTGTGCTTCATAAAACGAAATAGGCTCAGTCTCATCACACATACTAGATGCAGCCATAGCATATCAATCTGATGCAAAAGAGGCACTATGAGAGACTGATCGAGTGCGATATGATAGAGATGCATCTAATTTGCTGTCATGCAAGGTTTGCACCAGCGATGTTGGCATAGTTTTTGCCTTCTCAATATCAGCTCTCTCATCAACAAGTGCATCATGTAAATCTGCATCAGAAATGGGATGATCTGCATCATCACATGAAACCTACAAAGGTTGAGAAGTTGCCTCATTAGGACCAGCACTAGACTGTCCACTTGTAAAAAGAGGTAGCAAAGTATCATACATGTCTTTGGAGCTAACAGATGTCTCCTTAGTACATGAAAGCAATGGCAAAATAGCATCCTCCACAAAGACAACATCACGGCTAACCAGAATGTGTTTATTCTATGGATAATACATACGATAGCCTTTACTTTCAGAACTGTACCCAACAAAAATACATTTTATTGCTTTATCATCCAATTTTCTGCCATGTTGTTCAGGCATTAGTGCATATGCCAAACAACCAAAAATAGGCAAATGAGCAACAGATGGCTTGCCGTCATGCCAAGCCTCATATGGAGTGATAGAGTACACCGCTTTAGTGGGACACCTGTTAAGTATATATGATGCACAGATGACAGCCTCAAGCCAGAAACTATGTGGTAAAGCCTGATTCTTGACCATACACCTCACCATCTCCATGAGTGTCCTGTTCTTTTGTTCAGCAACTCCATTTTGTTGAGGTGTATATGGCACTGTACACTAGTGTTTTATCCCACGTTCAGCCAGAAATGCATTAAAATTAGAAGACATATATTCCCCCCCTCGATCAGAACGGAGGGTGCCCACTTTAGATGCTGACAGATTTTCAGCCAAAACCAAAAACTATTTAAAGCACATGAACACTTCGAACTTTTCCTTCAATGGATATACCCATGCATGCTTGGAAAAATCATCAATGAAAGTCACAAAGTAAAGATAATTTCCAAAAGAAGATGTCTACATAGGACCACAAACATCACTATCGACAAGCTACAGTTTTTGAGTAGCCCGAACTAAACCATCTTTTGGAAAGGATGAACGTTGCATTTTGCCCAAAATACAGCCTTCACAAACATGTTTTCCAGGTGCCTCAAGTTTGGGCAAAGAGGACACCATTTCAGATTTCTACAGGCGTAGCAAACTAGCAAAATCAGATGACCAAAGCATGCATGCCAAAGCTTTGCATCTGACATAGCCTGAGAATCATGTACTGCACATGCCGAATCATTTACAGATCTTTCATAGTCTATGAGCTTATACAGCCCAGGACATAAAATGCCAGAGGCAATAATCATGTCGCCATTTGATAGATCATGAATTGTACACCTATCATCAACAAATTTCACAACCAAGCCAATCTTGGCTAATGCAGAAAATGATAACAAATTTTTCTTGATCCTTGGCACAAACAAAGCATCTGATAAAGTGAAAGAACTACCATCACAAGTAGTCAAAATGATCTTTCCAACTCCCATAACAGGATAAGAGGAGTTGTTGGTGCATGTAAGAGTATTTCCTATAGGGGCATGCTCGAGTGAAGAGAAAAACCTGGAGTGCGAGGTAATATGTTTTGTCGCCCCATTGTCAAAGTACCAAACATCTGACTCTAGTGCAGACATGCACTGCTCATGGAAGATGGGTCAAAACTGCAAACAATAGTAAACGCCCATTCTTCTTCCTACACAAGATTAGTAGACTCTGTTTTTGGAGAAGAGGCCTTTGCAACAACCATGCCTGGCTCTTTGCGTCTTTCGCAGCTAGTTTAGGATAGTTCTTTATGATATGATCATTTCCTTTACAGTACTTGCAAAACAATTTTTGCTTTTTTGATTTCTTTTCATCTTTGTCTTCCCTCTTTGATTGTGCAGAATTAGTAGATTTCTGCTTATTAATTTAAGAGCTCCATTTTCCTTTGCCCCTCTGACTAGCTAGGAAAGCTTGATCTGCAACTCGCATAATGGACATGTTCTGTCTGGACTGATCTTCTTGCAACAGAACAGAGACTAACTCCTCAAATGACAAGGCATTTGGATTGCCTTTCATCATCAACCGAAGAGTAGAAGCAAAACTCTGATATGAATCAGGAAGAGCATTCAGAGTGGTCTGCACAAGTAAGATTTATGGTATAACCTCATCAGCAAAAATCAACTGTTCCTTCAATTCTTTGATCTTTGTTAGGAAATTGTCCATAGAATCACCTTCATTCATGTTCTCACTCTCCAACTGTTTTCGGAGGTAAGCAACACAAGCCTCATTCCTAGCTTGGTACAATGTGGTAAGTGTATCTGCAAGAGCAAATGTGAGGAATAATGGCACGTTTGATAGACAAAGCTATCAATGCATGTGGCTGAGCATCTTTGCCATCCCAAGGAATCTGCGCTACAGTAGGTGCAGCAGAAACCACAGCACGAACACGAATATGCAGAATATCATCATCTTCGACACCTTCTGCATCATCTTTAGTACCTGCAGTTGTAACAATTGCATGTGTGATAGGACGTTTTTTGACACCCTGCACAATGTTCCAGCCTTCACAAGTGATAGTGCATTCGGAGGCCGAAACGAGCTCATATCGTGATTTTGGCACCACATAGCGAAGCTATTTTGATCTCGAAAAAACGTTGAGTATGCTCACCAAAATTCATACGATTTTGAGACTGCAACTGGAGAGGTGTCGACGATGCCCTAGATGAAGCGATGACCTGCTCTGATACCAATTTTTGGAGTTAGATGTTTGCAGAAGCACGTGAAGAGCACAAGGAAGAAGAAGCTTCTTAGATCCCAACAACAAGCCCATCAATCCTAATAGTAAATAGCAATGGAGCAAGTAGACAACCTTGTGTCATAGAGTGATAGCTGGGGAGAGTTGTCCATTAATGTGAATCCAAGCAAAAGCATTCCCCTAGGGGTGTGGAAACCATTTTTTATAAACTTAGGGCCACAACCAAGGTCTTTGAGGGATCCAAGTTACAATCCCACTCAAGTCTTTCATATGCCTTGTCAAAGTCAAATTTGAAGAGGAGAACATTTTGTGAAGAACCTTTCGCATAATCAACAAGATTACAGAAACATTAATGATACGAATTTATTAGTATTCATTTTTCTTACTATTACTGACATGACTACAATATTTTCTAAAGAGTATTGACAATAGTTTAGTCTTATTGATAAATCTTAGAAAATACTACTAAGAACAAAAAACTTCCCATAGTCACTTTAGTGTTATTATGATATGCATTGAGCAAATACAAATGTTACCATAATCTCGTTAAACCAAATCCAAGCTTTTATTATCAATCTAATCACATTTTTATTTCATATCATGTATTTTGTTCTTGTATATTATGGATCAAGGGTGCTGCCGTTTGGAAGAATCCAGCTTGAGTGTTCTTTTGTAGTTCCCTTGTTTTGAGATGAGTTGAGGTTTGAATATTTTCTAAGAAGTGGGTTCTCTTGTTACCCACATTCAAGTCTTGAATGTTCTTTTTCATGTGTCTTTAAATTTGAAATATTAGACTTTTCTTTAGATATTCTCTTTTCTAGATTTATTGTGTATTCTATTCTAACATCTTTTATGATCTACATAACACTTGACCATGAGATCTTGGAGAATTGCTTATGAGAACAATGTCATAGGAATTCTCCAACACTATTTTCCTATTACTCCAAGGCTTTTATTATTTCCTATCTGCATGGAATATAGTTGCATTGTACTAATTTTTGACATATACTATATGATATGTTCAAAGCGCTTGGATCATAGAGCTCGATTGTTCTCTTGTAGAAAGCGCTTTTTGATAATATTGTACTTTTTTCTTTTTAATTTTTTTCTAGGGGACGATGGGGGAGTATTGAGTTCAATTTTTAGTTTTTTGTTTAGAGTGCCCGCAAAAATGCATTCAAATACAGCCAAAGTATTCTATGTTGATATTGCAAGCATAAAAACATTAGGCACTACTATCATCAACAATATTGCATGCCTGTTCTTTGGCATAGGGCTAAGAAGCTTGTGAGAATTCAAAAGTTTTGATGTTGATCCTCCAAAAGAGGTTAGCCAAAAAACGCCATTGGGTCCCTCCTCTAGATGGGATACAGATGTGTGCTCTTACACTTGTGTTCTCAAAGATCTTCTTAGGACCAAAATCCTCCTCCTCTTGTCGTTCTCCTTGAATGGGGCACAAATGGAATTGGGGGATGATATACCCAATTTTGGTCATGGACAAAAGATAATGTAGGCAAAATGGTGCCATCTATCAATGCATTAATGACATTAATTTGTCTGTGGATTGACAATGTTAGCATGCCAAGTTTTGTAACAAGTTTTGTGCATATATTTTTTTTTATATAAAGGAAGTTCGGCAATAGCCTACTCTCCCGGACTTGAATTAAATTAAGAAACAAAGGTACAATAGAAGGGGATTAGTGCCCACGGGACCCCCCAAATCCCACAAAGCAGGGGAAGCTTGATTAAATCCTAGATTGCATTACAGAGAAGGTTGATCACCCTCTCATCGCCCTCATGCGGGGCCCACTTGGGTTTGAGCTTGTTGTTGATCAAAAGGAGGACTTGATGGTGCCTGAAGGGGGGGGATTTCTTACTGTTGACAATCCTTTTGCCAAGGAGGAATAGTGATTTCTCGATCGACCACACCTTGGGGGGATCGCCGAAGTTGAGAGCACACCGCTCCCGCCAGATTTTCCACAGGACTTCCCCTCTGATAGCGTTCCAGAGTGCCGCAGAGCAGCCCATCGCTTCTCCCAAAAGGACTTGTTTCCAACTAAGCTGTTTCTGAAGTCTGATTTTCATTCCAACCGTCTGCCAGATTCTGTAGGAGTTGGGGCAAGTAAGGAAGATGTGTGGGACATCTTCGATTGCACGGTGGCAGCGTTTGCACCAAGGAGGGATCCCACAAAGTTTGCTTGCCTTATGGTTGGTCCAGATTCCTCGATGAAGAATTTGCCATAAGAGAACATACTTCTTAATCTCTATAAGTGGGTGCCAGATACCCATGAATTTCATGTCCCACTGAAGCCGCGTCCAAGACAGGCACCACTTCTTGTTGAGGCTGATCTGGAGGTCAATCGTTTCTTTGATGTTCGGGATTTTGAGTAGGCTATTTCCATTATGCCATTTGAGACCACGCACGTTCGGTGTGTCGTGTCCCATGAGAAGGCGAGTCTTGTGACGATCCCAAGCGAGGCATCTGCTTTGCAAAGTGTTCCATTCTTCGTAGGATATGTTTATGCGAGGGTCCATATCCTCGAAGTTGATCCAGCTGTTGGTGTCATGTTTCCAGAGGTGTTTCCATTTTTTGAATCCTTTGTTCCATAATCTCTTGGCATTTTGAATGTTCCACGACTCCACACTCCGGATGCCATGTATCGGGAACCAGATAGAGTCGTTTTGTTTGATTCCGGCCGCCCACTTCCAGTCCTCGCTAATTCTTGTGAAGCTTTTGACTTTATTCCAGCCCTTCCAAAGGGAGCACACGAGATTGGAGCCTTTCGGGTAGACAGGGATCGGGGAGAATAGCAGGGTCGTGATGTCGAGATTCTTCCAGTTTGGGAGCCCCAAGAGAGCCAACTCATTCTTGTTTCTGAAGATCAGCTTGGCCCACGAGGCCTCCCTATTGCACCAAGCCTTAATCATCCATTTGGCTGCTAGTTTGTTAGCCATACACCCAATGTCCAGGATACCAAGCCCCCCGCAATCTCTGGGGCTAGTGCAGATGGCCCATTTGATTTTAGGTACCCCCCTTCTGTTGTGATCGCCCGTCCAAAGAAAGTTTCTACAGTTTTGTGCATATTTGGGTTTCTGGTTTTCCAAGAAGTTGAATGGTTTGCTAAGCACTTTGGTTACAGAAGTCTAGCAATCTCAATGCAAAAATGTGAGTGGAAGCTCAAAGAAGAAAGCTATGTTTTTTTTTTTTCAGTATGTTAAGTAGTTTAGGGTGGTGGATACAAGCTAGCTTAACATTTTGAACCTCCATGTTTTTCACAATTTTTGGAAAGCTGTTCAGATAATTCGTGTATAATTACATTTTTTTGGAATTTTGTAATGTACCTATTGCAGGATGTTTCTTGTTGAATTACTAAGTGTTCTCCTTGAGAAAACCTTGTAATGTACCTATTGCAGGATGTTTCTTGTTGAATTACTAAGTGTTCTCCTTGAGAAAACCAAGCTTTATTAAATATTCTTGAGAATTTCAAGTTTGTAATTTATTTGGGCATCATAGTTTATTTTTTGCTTAAGTCTCTCTAATATTTTCATGTAGGTTAGTATCTTGAATCGACTGCAATATATAAGTAATAGAATTGACCAATATCTCTTTTTCTTTGTAAGAAAATGCATGAATTTATCTAGACATGTAAGAATCCACCCTTGGTCTTTGTACATTTGTTCAGACATTCTCTCTCTCTCTCTCTCTCTCTCTCCCTCCTCCACCCTCTCTTTCTCTCTCTTCCACCCCTCTCTCTCTCTATCTATCTTCCACCCCCTTTCCCCCCCTCTGGGACATGAATTCTCCTGCATGCTAAAGATTTTATCCTTGATGTTTGTACATTTGTTGAGACCTACAATCTCTATCACTATCTCTGTCTCTCATAAAGCTTAAGGAATTAGAACTAAACATTGATAACAAGATTACGAAAACATTTATTACAGGGGCTTTAGTGATCTTAACACAATTTTCTTACAATATTTTCTACATATTATTAATAACATTGTTGTTACACATGTGTTCTTCGAGTAGCTTTGATGTGAACCTTTTCCCTATACATGGGCACTTTTTACTCTAGTGCTGGCTAGAGGTTTTTTTCCCATGTTACCACATACTTGATACTCTCATATGTGGTGGTACTTTGTACTTAGGGATATTATTCAGCTCCTACTTCAGTTCAATTCATCGATCAATAGAGAGAGCTATTTCAGCCATCGTCTTCTCCGTGTGTCTTGCTGCGTTTGTGCTCCTTGTGTGTGCTTCTTGTGTGTCTCTCGCACTTCTACACACACCCAACAGTGGTATCAGAGCAGGTTCAGCTTCTTCTCAAGTTTCGGTTTTTCGCGTCGCGGCGCGTGCGCACTTTAACAGTGCAAATCGACTTCGGAGCATAGAAGTGTGAATTTCAGCAGCCCAGAAACATTTCCATCAGGTGCGCTGGGGTTTTACCCCCATTTCGAAGCCATTCATGCAATCAGAATCGCCATCAGAGTGACGGTTTGTGAGATGAAATTTCAGCACTCATTTCAGTTTTCGTCGTAGTGAAGATTTTGTCACATTCTTGTTCCTTAGTGAAATGGCGGGCAGCAATGACTTGTTTGGCATGCTTCAAGCTGAAGATAAGCTTGATGGGACCAACTATCCGATGTGGTCTTACATGATGAAGCACGTTCTTGTTGCAAAACAACTTTGGAACATAGTGGCAAATGTAGATCGAAGATCGGCAGGTGCTTCTACTTCACAGTCTACTGTCACAGATGGAGCTTCTTCTTCGAGTACTGTGGTTTCTCCTTCTCCACCTACACAGGAGCAACTTAGATGGGATGGAAAAGATGCTCAAGCTCATGCTTTGATTGCGCTTTCAGTGAAGCGTCAGTTCCACACATTCGGTCATGTTCTACATCACGACAGGCATGGGACACTCTTGCTTCTTTGTATGCCGTGCGTAATGAAGCATGTGTTGCATACTTGAGGAAGCAACTTGAGGATGTATGTATGGCTGAAAATGAGTCAGTGGATGTGTATGTGACACGCATCAAGGACGTGAAAGAGCAATTGGCAAACATAGATGAGATCATTCCGGATGCATCACTCATTTCTACATTGTTGAAAGGATTACTAGAATCTTTTCAAAGCTTTGCTACTACACTTCGTTTGGTTGCAAAAGGAAATCCTAATATGTATGCATTTGATGAGGTTGTGTCTCTTCTTTTGCAAGAAGACCAATCTAGAGTGAATAGGAGTGGTTTGATTGAAGGAACGCAAGCACTTGCTATCTCACAAAAGGGGAAAAGCAAGTATGGTTCAGCTTTTGGTTCATCAAAACCAAAGCCTCAAGCTTCCTCTTCCACTCATTCCTCTAATGATGGTGATTTGCAAAAGCAGAAGAGATGCAAATATTGCCGGAAGGCTGGTCATACTATTGATGAGTGTAGAAAGCTTACTAAACGCAATGAAAAGAAGAAGGAATCGGGCATGTCTATTGCTGAAAATTCAGCAAATGCAAAGAATGATGAAACTAACATGGCTCAAGATTTTTGGGCATGTGTTGTTACATGTCATTATGATGCTTCTTTACATTCTAAATGTATGGTTGTGAGTGAGGCTGATTCGGATTGGTTCTTTGATAGTGGTGCTTCAAAGCACATAACATCATGCAAAAGATTTTTTGCCTCTTTGAAAGATGCACCTAAAGGAGGACATGTGGTGTGTGCAAACAATGCCTCTTATCCTATCATTGGACTAGGAGAAATTGAGCTTACGGCTGCAAATGGAGGTGTGATCTCTTGAAAAATGCATTGTATGTGCCCGGTATCAAAAAGAACTTAATTTTTCAGTTCCGTTGATTGCCAAAGCTGGACTTCATGTACACTTTGTTGATGATAAGTGTATGGTTCATGATTTCAGCAATGGCAATGTTATCGTGATGTCCGATACATTATGTAATGGTTTGTATCGCATAGATACATACAAGAGGACTGCCTCGAATGCCTTAGTTGCTCATACTTCTTCCATGGCTGAAATGGAGCTTTGGCATGCTCGTTTTGGTCATTTAAACTTCAATAGTTTGCTCTACTTGCAAAAGAAGGACATGGTTATTGGCTTGCCTACACTTGAGTCCATTGAGAAGCATGCATGTGAAGGTTGCATTCTTGGAAAAATGCATCGTGCTTCTTTTCCAAAAGATAGTCACACACACACTACAAGAAAATTGCAACTTGTTCATAGTGATGTATATGGTCCCGTCAAGACTCCATCTTTTGGGAAGCATATATATTTTGTTACCTTCATTGATGATGCTACTCGCCATACATGGGTGTATCCTATGAAAGCAAAGAATGAGGTATTTTCTTGCTTCAAAGCATTTTTAGCTATGGCTGAAAATTTTTCTTCACAAAAGCTTTTGACTCTACGCACGGATCGTGGTGGTGAATACATGTCACATGAGTTTAGTGCTTTTCTTCGTGAAAGAGGTATTTCACACCAATGTACAATGCCATATACACCTCAACAAAATGGTGTTGCCGAGCATAAAAATAGAACTCTACTTGAAATAGCACGATGTATGGTTAAAGGAAAGCATCTTCCTCATAAATTTTGGATGGAAGCGGTCATGTGTGCAAATTATGTGTTGGATCGCTGCCCTACAAAAGCATTGAGAGTCATCACTCCTTATGAGGCTTGGAATGGTCATAAGCCTATGGTTAGTCATATGCGTGTGTTTGGTTGTTTGGCATATGCTCTTGTGCCATCACAACAACATCACAAACTTGATGACAAGGCAAAGAAATGTATATTTGTTGGTTATAGTGCTGAAAGTAAGGGATATCGGTTGTACTATCCATTGACGAACACAATTATTGTGAGTCGAGATGTGGTATTTGCTGAAAATTCAGTTTTCCCTCTACTTGAATGCAAAAAACTGCCAACAATTAGCTCACAAGATGTGTTCGATACACTCATGCCTTTGTTCCAAAATGGTGCGCTTGACTATGGCCATGTAGACCAGCCAACTGAGGTTCAAAGGGCTGAAAAATTCCAGCCAAATAGGGCTGAAAATGCAGAGAATTTCCAACCAAACATGGCTAAAAAAATTCAGCCAAAAATTGCCAAAACTGTTGGAAATTTTCAGCCACATATGGCTGAACATTTGCGTCCAAATATGGCTGAAATTGAGCACGAAATTCAGCCCACGCATGATGTACATATTGAAGATGTTTTACATAATGAACGCATGTCTATCAAGAGTGCACAATCTATGCCAAAGTGGCTGAAACAAACTTTGCAGGACAGCAAATTGAGTGCACCTTTACTTGGTAGAACAAGATCAAGCTCTCACCATGCATCAAGTAATTTTGTGGATTATTCTCTTATTGCTACAGCATGTAATGAAGAGCCACTTTCTTTTGAAGATGCATGTGACGATCCACAATGGATGAGTGCTATGCAATCAGAAATGGATTCCATACATAGGAATGGTACTTGGGAGTTATGTGAATTGCCAAAAGGAAAGAATGCCATTGGTACAAAGTGGGTTTATAAGATTAAGAGAAAATCTGATGGTAGCATTGATCGCTACAAAGCTAGATTGGTTGCCAAAGGATATGCGCAACAATATGGCATTGACTATGAGGAAACTTTTGCACCTACTTCACGCATGACTACCATTCGTACCGTGGTTGCATTGGCTACCCATCGAGGTTGGAAAGTGCATTAGTTGGACATAAAAACAGCCTTCTTGAATGGAGATTTGCAAGAAGAGGTTTATGTGAAGCAACCTCCTGGATTTGCTATGAAAGGGAAAGAGCATATGGTTTTTCGCTTGCATAAAGCCTTGTATGGTCTCAAGCAAACTCCACGTGCATGGTATGACAAAATACATAAGCACTTGATTGCTCTTGGCTTCACATGTAGTCCGATTGAAAGCACACTCTATGTACGCAAAAATGGGGCTGATCTTATAGTGCTTGTTCTTTATGTCGATGACATACTCTTGACTGGGTCATGTGATGCAAAACTTGACATTCCTATGGCTGATTTGCGGCATACTTTTGATGTCACTTATCTTGGTCTTTTGAGCTACTATCTTGGCATCCAGTTTGTATCCGTTGAGGGGGGAATTGTTATGCATCAAGCAAAGTATGTTGAAAAACTACTTCAGCGTTTTGACTTTGAGGATTGCAAGCCACTTTCCACACCAGTTGAGACAGGATTTAGATTCTCAGTTGAGGATTCCAGTGATGCATTTGACACTTCTCTTTATCAGCAGGCTGTGGGATGTCTTATATATGCATGCAACACAAGGCCGGATATACAGTATGCAGTTTCCCAGTTGAGTCGATTCATGCATAGCCCTGGCACTAAGCATTGGCAAGCGGTGAAATGTGTGTTTAGATATCTCTGAGGCACTTTGAGCTTAGATCTCTTTTATGGCAGAGATGTTCAGCCATGCTTGCATGCTTTTACAGATAGTGATTGGGCTGGTTGTTATGATACTTGCGTGTCCACTAGTGGTAATTGCTTTTTCCTTGGAGACTCATGCATATCTTGGTTGAGTAAGAAGCAACCTACAGTGGTGACATCGAGTTGTGAAGCTGAGTACAGGGCAGTTTTCACAGCGACAGTGGAGTGTATATGGTTGAGACGCCTATTGATGGATCTTTGCATGGAGATTGATGCTGCTACGCATATTCTCACAAATAGTCAGAGTGCTTTGGCTGTTGCACGAAACCCAGTGTTTCATGCACGGACCAAACATATTGAGGTGCATTATCACTATGTGAGAGAGCGCCTTCATGCAGGAGATATTGATTTGGTATATGTGCCTACACAAGATAATGTGGCAGACATATTCACCAAAGCTCTTCCACAGGAAAAGTTTGAAGCTTTTCGCAAAGCTTTAGGCTTGTTACCTTGTGGGGGCTGATCTGTCACTCCGTGTATGTGTTCACATCATTCGCTCCAGGGGGGTTTGTTACACTTATGTGTTCCTCGAGTAGCTTTGATGTGAACCTTTTCCCTATACATGGGCACTTTTTACTCTAGTGCTGGCTAGAGGTTTTTTCCCCATGTTACCACATACTTGATACTCTCATATGTGGTGGTACTTTGTACTTAGGGATATTATTCAGCTCCTACTTCAGTTCAGTTCATCGATCAATAGAGAGAGCTATTCCAGCCATCGTCTTCTCCGTGTGTCTTGCTGCATTTGTGCTCCTTGTGTGTGCTTCTTGTGTGTCTCTCGCACTGCTACACACACCCAACAATTTTCTTCTTCTTAATAAGTCTTAGAAAATATTGCTAAGAACAACAAAGTTTCCATGGAAAGTGTTCCTGGAGCCTTATTAGTTTAGTATTATTGTGATTTGAATTGAGTGATTACAAATGTTACCATAATCTTGTCAATGAGCTTCCAAAACTATTTGATTTTTAGAGAGAGAGAGAGAGAAAGAAGTTCAATTGATAGATATGTTTAATGAACATGGATAAATGGATGGCAACTTATAGAGTCCTTTTCCCCCACAAAAAGTTAGCTTATGCCTATTATCTTTGACCATGAACAATTGAAGTTTAGTGAGAAGTGAATGAGCATTTAAGTTATCTCATATTGTACAAAATAAAGGCACACATCTCTTTGAAGAAAAGTGGCCCAAGGGTCCTTTTTGTAGAGATTACACATGTGGAAGAAAAATCAAAGGAAGAGTGTACTCACAAAATGAAAGAGTGTGTGACTCAAAGTTAGTAGAACAAAATATGGGGTAAAGTCACATGGATTAAGATGAGCTTGCCAAGAGCATGAAGTAGGATCTCCAAGCTTTTGACCAAGTACAAAATGGGGGAGAGGACCTCCTTATAGAGAGTCAGATGAGGATCTCTAAAGTACATCACATGTGGGATAAGTCCTCTTGAAGGAGAATGAATACAAGGTAGAAGAAAATGACAAGGTACACATACAATGAGATACAACTAAAATAATATGAAATGGAGTGTCCCCTAGATACAAAATGGAGATGCACTCATATGAATACAAAAGGAAATGAGATAGATAAAATCATGTCATCAATACCCCCTTTGTAGCTCCATTTCAAAGTAACTAAATGCTAGACTAGTTATCCACCAAGCATTGGAGCAGAACTTGAGGTAGAGCCTTTGTGAACATGTCTGCCAGGTTCTCCTCAGAGTTACATTGCTCCGAAGTAATCGCTGGAGATATGATCTTCTCAAGGATGATGTGATACTAGATCTTGATGTGCTTGGTCCAAGCATGAAACAGTGGATTCTTCACGATGGCCAAGACTGATTGGCTATTGGTCTGGATGCAAGTAGGAGTATACCAGAAAATTCCAATGTCAGATAATAAATGACAAAACTATATAGTCTCACATGTTGCAAAGATAGAGGCTCGGTACTAGGCCTTTGTGGATGAAAGAGAAACTCTAGCTACTTCTTACTTGCGCAAGAGATGGGTCTCTAGACAAGCAAGAATATGTATCCAAAAATAGACCATCGAGAATTAGGATCACTAGATTGATCTAAATTAGAATACATCATGAGATCAATGTGCCCTATTTTGTGAAGAATATGATTTTAGGTGAGGATAAGGTAATGAAATAACCTCTCACCAACTTGTCAATGTGTCTGACGAGGTTGATGTGCAAACTCGTCGAGTATACCAATTGCATAGGCAATGTCTAGTTTGGCATTGGCTAGGTAAATTAAGTGGTCAACTAGTTGTTGATAATCATGCACATATACAAGTGGTGACTTGTCTTCTAGTGTGAGCTTGATGTTAGGGTCAAGTGGTGTAGATATTGAGCAAAATTGTTCCATGTTGTACATAGAAACTAGGTCAGAGCACTACTTGTTTAGATATAGGAATATACCTTCTATCATTTTTTAAACTTCCGTGCCTAAGAATTAGTGTCGCAAGCCAAAATTTGTCAAAATACTCAAGGTGAAGCTGTGTGATGATAAACTAGATGCGGTCATCATCTGAGCTTGTCAAGATCAAGTCATCTACATAAAGGATAGTGATGGTACCTCAAACATATTTCTCAAAGATAAAGAGGTAAGAATCACAAGTGCTTGCATGGAATCCTTTGTCTTCAAAAAACTTGTGTATGTTCTCATACATAGGTAGTCCTTGTTTAAGTCCATAAATTTCTTTGTGAATTTTATGGATGTGATATTCATTTCCTTTGATTTGGAAACCTTCAATCTATTTCACATATAATTCTACTTGAAGATCACAATTACAGAAATAATTTTTTACATCAAGTTTGTAGATGGGCCATTTGTTTAAGAATGACCCAAATGGTTGTGAACCTTGTGCTAGGGGAAAAGGTTTCTTCATAGTCAGTGTTATGCTTTTGCTTATATTTGTTTGCTACTAGTCATGCTTTGTTCTTGTCCAAAGTTCCATTTGACTTGTACTTGACTTTATACAACCACTTGAATCCTATAACTTGATTATTAGAGGGTTGTGGTAAAAGTGTCAAAATCTTGTTCTTTTAAATTGAATCCATTTTAATATGTATAGGTTCTTCGCACTCATGCTGGTCTTGAGCTTCTTTAAAGTTGGAAAGCTCTAGAATTTGTTAGATTTGATGAATATGTGCATACTTTACATAGTGACTTTACTCTCTTTGTTGCTTCCCAATGAGCCTTTTTGCTTTCGAGAGTTATTAATGTCATGATTGATAAAATCACTATTGCCATTGGATTTAATAGCCTTGACTAAAGTGGATGTTTTGTTCTCAACTTGATAGAACCACTCTCTAGATTTGGAGAAAGTTGTGAAGAGAGATGGTGGATGCAATCCAAAGATGAGTAGGTGCCGCTACAACCAGCTTCACACCAGCCAACTGAGACTTCAGAGTTGATTAGTAGACCCTTTGAGCTTCCTAAATCCACCAAAATATCAGCCAAGTACTTTGGAACATGTATCCCAAAAGTTTAAGTCAAGACAGACTAGTTGTGAAATGACTAGCTCCCAAAACTTGCTATTTTTGGACATACACCTGCTGAAAAAAATGAACAGTGCTCTCAACCTGGTAAGAATTTGAAAAATTCCTCTTGGGCATAGCAAATAGACTTAACAAGCTTTGTATTCCAAGTTAAAACACTTCAAATGATGGACTGAGCACTGAGAACAAGTTTCATCAATTTCTGGAACCTCCCCACAATTCTCGTGGCTCTGCAGAGATAGACCAGTAAGCAGTAAAATGCAGATATCTCCAAAATTATAAATCCAATGACCTTGAAAATTTATATAAACAAAGTAAATAGTACAAGCTATCCAACGCAAGTGAAATCATTGAAAAAGGTTTAGTAAAACGCGAGATATGACCTTCTGAAGTTACTACTCTGAGTGAGTATAGCAGAGAACAAAACAGAGAAGTAGATGATAATAAATGTATAGATTCACATATGATTACAACCACATTGGCAATGAATCTTTGCACAATGGGAGTAGAATGATAGAGCTATGGAGTAAGCTCTTCAATCTCTACAAAATGACATGAAGTGGTCACGTACAAGGCTTGCTAATCGCCTCTTCCTTCTTGCTCTTTTTATAGCTATTCTTGGAGGGAGTTTTGAATTCGAATTCGAATGGCTCCACCTAAAAGTGATCCCCAAAGTTAGGAGAGATTCCCTCAGCTCAAAAATTGGTGATTTTGGTAGTTGGAGCCATGATTTTGCTTTTACATCATGCATGAGGTAAGCCATTCTTTTTCTTTTTTCTTTTTCCAAATACAAGAGATAAAAATGAACTCTTTTACAAGAGGTGTTCACATGACTACTCATGTGACTTACAAATGAGGATAATATCAAGCATATCAAGCATGTAGGCTTGGGTAAAATGCACCAACAGCTCCCCCTCAAGCCTAAAATGCTTGGCCTTCAAATAAGTCTTCAATTGTCCTTGATTTCCTGCAAACCAATCATCAACTTGAATCTACTTAACTTCATACCATCAAGAGCTTTAGTCAACATGTCTGTACATTGCATATCTGTAGAGACATAGGAGAGTTGAATATCCTTGCTCATTAGATTCTCCCTTACATAATGGTAGTGGACTTCAATATGCTTGGTTCTAGCATGGTATACCGGATTAGCTGCTAGATGTAGTGAGCTTGTGTTGTCACCAAAAATGTGAGGTGTTGAAGAATGAAGTCCAAGATCTGTGTACAAAGACTTTAACCATATGATTTCTTGAGTTGCATTAGCCAAACCTCTATATTCGACTTCGGTAGACAATAATGCCACGGTTGGTTGCTTCTTCGATGACCAAGAAATGATTTTTGAACCTGCAAATGATATATACCTTGATGTGCTTCTTCTATCATCTTTAGATCTGGCCCAATATGCATCTGAGTAGACCTTTAGCTCAATATTTGAAGTAAATGAATAAAACAAACCTTCATTCATGGTCCCCTTTAGGTACTTGAGGACTCTCTTGGCCGCTTCCATATGTGGTCTTCTCGGCTTATGCATAAACTGACTCAATATGCTAACACTATAGCATATATCCACCCTTGTGAGTGTTGCATAGTTCAAACTTCCAACCAAGCTTTGATAGCTTGTGATGTCTTCAATTGGCTCTCCTTCATAAGCATTAAGCTTATGATTTTGCTCCATAGGTGTACCTGCACACTTTGTATTTTCCATCTTGAACTTGACGAGCATGTCATGGACATACTTCCTTTGTGTGATGTATATACCTGAATCTGTGTAGATCAACTCCAATCCAAGAGAATAAGTGAGTGGTCCGAGGTCACTTATTTTGAACTCCTCCTTCATTTGACTCTTTACCTGTTTGATTCCTTCAAGATCATTGCTTGTGATAATAATATCATCAACATACACACATAAATAGATCACTTCAGATCCATTCCTCTTTATGAACAAAGAGGTATCCGCCTTGCTAGCTTTGAATCCTTGGTCCTGCAAATAAGTCACCAATCTGAAGTTCCAAGCTCTTGGAGCTTGCTTCAATCCATACAAAGCTTTCTTTAGTTTGCATACATAGTTAGGATGATGTGCATCCTCATATCCAGGAGGTTGTGCCATATACACTTCCTCAGAAATCCATCCATTCAAGAAAGCATTCTTTACATCAAGTTGATAAAGATTCCAATTTCTAGATGCAGCAAGACTAATGAGAACCCTAATTGTAGGCATTTTTGCAACAGGAGAGAAAGTCTCCTCATAATCGATACCATGGGTTTGAGCAAACCCTTTAGCAACTAACCTTGCTTTGTGTCTATTTATACTTCCATGTGGATTCCTCTTGATTTTGTATATCCATCGAGATCTGATTATTTTCATAGATGGCTTGTTAGGTACAAGCTCCCAAGTGTAATTCTCCTTCAAGGCTTCCATTTCTTCATCCATTGCATCTCTTCAAGCTTTCTTGCTTTGTGCTTCTTCAAATGTGGTAGGTTCTTCATTGGTTGAATCCTTTGCAATGTAGATTGAGTGCTTGGTGACCAAAGAAGTATCATAACCAAACCTCTCTGGTCTCTTCTTCTCCCTCGAAGACCTTCTAAGTGGTTGATGTGAGCTCTCGGGTCCATATGTAGCATCCTGCATCTTTGCTTTACCTTTGTTCTTCCATAGCTTTAGTCTTTCCAAGTCTTCTAGGTCAATCTCTGAATCACTTTCTTCAATCTGCTTTGGATCCTTTGGTTGAAGTGATGGAAAATCTTCATCCAAGTCATAAGGCAGCTTCACTTTCCTGTCATCATCAAACCATGATTTGTTTTCATCAAAAATTACATCTCTACTCACAGAAAATCCTTTATTGGTTGGATTGTACAATCTATATCCTTTTTGGTTTTGATCATAACCAATGAATACACACTTCTCTGCCTTGGGATCCAATTTCCCTCTTACTTGAGAAGGAATGTGAGCATAGGCTAAGCATCCAAAGATTTTGCAATGCTCTAGACTAGGTCTTCTTCCATTCCACACTTCATATGGAGTGGTTCCATCTAGTGACTTAGATGGAAGTCTATTTATGAGATATGTGGCTGTCGACACAGCCTCTGCCCATAGGTAGTTCGGCAATCCCTTTTCGTTGAGCATGGACCTTGCAGCTTCGACAATAGCTCTATTCCTCCTCTCTGCTACACCATTGAGTTCGGGTGTATACCTTGTAGTGACTTCCCTTTTAATGCCTCTTTCATGCAAGAAGGCATCAAATTCAGAAGAGAAGTATTCTCCTCCACCATCTGATCTGAGTCTTTTCAAAGTCCTACCTGTTTGATTTTCAACAAGAGCAATATACTTCTTAAAGCAATTAAACACTTCATCCTTGTGCTTCATGAAAAACAGAATGGTCCACCTGCTACAATCATCTATGAAAGACACATAATATCTTGAGCTTGATATAGATGGCTCCTTACTTGGACCCCACACATCTGTGTGCACTAGATCCAAAGGATTTTGATACATATATCCTTTCTGATTGAAAGGTTGTCTATGAGCCTTGCCGAGTTGACAAGCTTCACACTTATAAATCATGTGTTGCCTTGTGATATTAGGCAAACCAAGTACACTTTGGTCCCTGCAAATCTGTTTGAGTGTCCTCTCACCAATGTGAGCAAGCCTTTTGTGCCATATCTCCAACTCTGTAAGAGTTTGAGTTCCATAGCTAAACAAAGCTATGTTCTTTGTATCTTCCACTTCAAAGGTGTAGAGCCTTCCTGTCTTTTCTTCGTTGGCAATCCTTCGAAAGCCTTGCCTTGGGTCTTCAACATATGCTCCAAATCGGTTGAATCTAACCTGCAATCCTTTTTCAACAATATGTCCAACACTTATTAAATTTTTGGTAATTGTAGGGACATACAAGACTTTGCTTAAGAGGTTCATATTCCCATCTGATGTCTTCACATTACCTATCTTCTCCACTGAGTGCTTTGTATCATCTCCTGTCTGCACTTCATGCTTGTTATGAGGATCTTCCAAATCAGAAAGTAAAGCCACATTTCCTGCTACATGGTTCGAGCATCCCGAATCAATGTAAAATATGTGATCATCATCCTTACCCTTCTTCGCTGAGAGATTCATAATCAATAATGAATCTTCTTGACTTTGGTCCTCTGCATAGTTATTGTAATCTCTTCTTCCTCTATGGCCACTTTGATAGTTGTTGTTGTTGTTGTAATTGTTGTTGTAGTAGTTGTTGTTGTTGTAGCCTCCATTGTATCTACCTCTATTTGATCCATAGCCACCTCTATTGAATCCTCTTCCTCTTGAGTTCCTCGGGTTCCTGAAACATTCTTCAGTAGTATGGTTAGATAAGCCACATATGTTGCAAGGTTGAGATGATTGGAATCTCCCCCTGCCTTGCTTTCCACCTCTGCCTCTTCCTCTAGCTCTTCCTCTACCTGCAAAGTTTGCTTGGAAAGAGCTACCTTCATCTTCATTCTTCCTATTCTTTGACTTGTCCTTGACCTTAGCTTTATCAGAATATAAGGCAGAAGTTTGATTACCTCTTGAGGACTCACCACCTTTGCTAATCTTTGCTTCATGAGTGAAGAGTTGGCCCATGAGTGTGTTGAGGTCGGGTACATGCATATCCATGTATAAATCCATGGCTGTTGTGAATGACTCCCACTTGTCGTCTGCTTTGATTCCATTCATGATTTGTCTTATGATTTGCTCCTCTTCAATTACCTCTCCAATGCTTCCAAGTTGGTCGGAAATCTCCTTCATCTTTGTGACATAATCAGTCACATTTTGCTTCGGGCTTTTCTTCATTGTTGTGAACTCCATCCACAATTGGTTCTTCCTTGCTCGAGTGTTGGAAGAGAAGAAAGAAGCAAGTGCATTCTAGGTCTCTCTTGATGTCTTGCATCCCTTGACATGAGGTAAAAGAAAATCAGAGATTGAGTTTAGAATATAGGACCTTGCAAGTGCATCCTTCGAACACCAATTCGAAAGTCCATCCACTTCTTCATGTGATGGTTGCCCTTTGTTCCTCATGGTTGGCATTGCTTCATCTCCGGATATGAATCCATATAGATTCCTCCCTTGAAGGTAAGCCTCCATCCTTAGAGACCATGCCGGGTAGTTGTTTCGATCCAATTTGTCAATTGTTGATGGAAATCCATCTCCCATGTTGCTTGACTATGGTCTGATACCACTGTGAAGAGAGATGGTGGATGCAATCCAAAGATGAGTAGGTGCCGCTACAACCAGCTTCACACCAGCCAACTGAGACTTCAGAGTTGATTAGTAGACCCTTTGAGCTTCCTAAATCCACCAAAATATCAGCCAAGTACTTTGGAACATGTATCCCAAAAGTTTAAGTCAAGACAGACTAGTTGTGAAATGACTAGCTCCCAAAACTTGCTATTTTTGGACATACACCTGCTGGAAAAAATGAACACTGCTCTCAACCTGGTAAGAATTTGAAAAATTCCTTTTGGGCATAGCAAATAGACTTAACAAGCTTGCTATTCCAAGTTAAAACACTTCAAATGATGGACTGAGCACTGAGAACAAGTTTCATCAATTTCTGGAACCTCCCCACAATTCTCGGGGCTCTGCAGAGATAGACCGGTAAGCAGTAAAATGCAGATATCTCCAAAACTATAAATCCAATGACCTTGAAAATTTATATAAACAAAGTAACAGTACAAGCTATCCAAAGCAAGTGAAATCATTGAAAAAGGTTTAGTAAAACTCGAGATATGACCTTCTGAAGTTACTGCTCTGAGTGAGTATAGCAGAGAACAAAACAGAGAAGTAGATGATAATAAATGTATAGATTCACATATGATTACAACCACATTGGCAATGAATCTTTGCACAATGGGAAAATGCACCAACAAAAGTATCTACCTTTGATTTGAGAAAATACACCCATAGATATATAGTGTAATCATCTACTAAGAGAAAGAAGCTGAGTGACCCACTAAGTGGTGTATTCATAGGTACATATAGGTTCATGTGGACAAGAACTAGAGGATTCATGGCTCACATGGAAGCCTCTTTTTGTATGGGATCCCTATGTTGTGTTTCCTTTGTGCAAGCTTGGCACACATGCTGCACTTGGCCGACCTTTGGAAATCTTTGACTAACTCAGATGCTTAGATCCTTGCTAGATAGGATGTATGGCCATATCATTGATGCCAAGGTGTGGAAAGTGGTTCCTTATTGAGGAAGCATGAAAGCTTTTATAAACCTTTGACCTCAATAACTTGGGCTTTTATATCCTGAGTTGTAGGATCAATAATTTTAACTGAGGCGTTGTAAAAAAGAACTTGCTTGTAATAATTGCAAATGGCTTTGATTGTGAGGAGATTCATTCAAAGTTTAGGTCCAAAAGTTAGATTTGATAATTATTTGCATTCTCCTTTATGATTTGTGATTTGTACTTTGCCTCTTCCTTCAATTAGGATACTCTTGTCATTTCGTAAGTAGACTTTTCCTTTTTGATCTTCTAGATCCTGAAAGGATTTTGGATCCTTGCACATGTGGGATGTTGACCAGATCCCATAGACTCACGTATGCAGAGAATAGTCCAGAAATGAAATCTCACAAAAGTACTCAGAGAATAGAAAGAGACAAGAGACTTGACACCCGATGGGGTATAATCCCCCCCACATACTCCGATGGATGAGTCTATCAGAGCATGTGTATTTATAGGTATTTTTCATTATTTCTTGAATAGAAGATGCATGAGGGTGGTGCTTCAGAAAGTGTGCATTTATGAAAATCTAATTTATTTACAAAATAGTCACTTTTCAAGCGATCTACTATTTTTACAAAAATATCGCTTTCTAAAGCAATCTATTATTTTCACAAAAAAATAACTAAAATACTATCTTCTAAATATCTGAATAAGTCCACGCATGTTCACACCCTCATGAGTCTTCACCTGCTAAATCAAAACATAAATCACATTAAAACCCTCAAGACATTAAATTCCATTTAACATAAATCACATTCCATTATTCCATAAAGTATAACATGCCTCCTAGTTGAGGAGCAACTGATCTCAATTGATAAAATAAAATAGACATGGATGGTCAGTCACATGTCCCATCACTAAACAATCATAAGCATGTTCCATGTAAAAACACATGCATGGAATTGGAAAAACTAGAATTTAATGTGATTGTGAATTATATGCATAAATCAAATGATCATAGTGTGGATTTAGTGATGTTTTATGAATCCATTGAGATTCTTCAAGGGAGTGATTTCTATATTTAACTAAATATCTATGATATTAGTTACCTATGCATGTAATAGTAACATCATAATTAAGTACTTTCTTTGGAAATAAAATTTCATCATCCTCTTCAATTAATGGAGGATCATGTAAAATAGGAGTTAGTGGTAAAGTTCCTTTAAAAGATTTCAATAAACTAATATGAAAAGAATTATGTATATTCCAATTAGAAGGCATGTCTAGCCTAAAAGCATTCTCATTAATTTTCTGAATAATATAGAAAGGCCCATAATAATGTGGCAAGTTTAACTTTAGGATGTTGTGAAATGTTTTTCAAATATCTTTTAATTATTCGTAACCATACAAAGTCATGTTCATTACACTGTTTAGCTACTCATTTCTTATTAACATTATGCATGTAAGGTTCTTGAATCTTCTTAATGTGCTCATAAACCTCATGAAGTGTAGAAATATGATGTTATGCAAAAGAATAATCGGTCATAGGTATATCAGTTTGAGTGAGATTCATGGGAGCGGGAAGCATTTTACCATAAACGATTTCATATGGTGCATGTCGAGTAGTGGTATGTGTTGTGTTATTATATGAAAATTGTAGTAAAGGAAGTTTCACATCCCAATTACATGGATTATCTAAAGAATAATAACATAATAAATCTAAAATAGCACTATTTGTAGATTCACTTTGCCCATTACTTTGAGGATGAAATGTAGATCTATTTTAGAACCTAAATGAAATAATGCAAACCAAAAGTGATTAAAAAAACGAACATCTCAATTTGAAAGAATAACTTTTGGAAAACCATGATGCAAAAAAGTACATTTAACAAATAACTTAGCAACTTGAGGTGCAAAAAGAGTTTTTTTTATAAGGAATGAAATATGCTTGTTTACCAAACATATCAACAATTGTCCAAATCATATCATTATGAGATGTTGTAGGAAAACTAGTAATAAAATCCATAGAAATTTTTTCCCATTGTCCATTAGGTATGGGAAGTGGCATTAATAATCCAAATGGTTTACCATGATATCTTTTCACATGTGGACACACAATGCAATGGGAAACATACTATGCAATATCCTTTTCCATATTTGGCCAAAAGAAAAATACTTTACACATAGAAATAGTACTTTGTATGTCCGTATCATGCATATATGGCGATTCATGCATTTCTTTCATAAAAAAATCTTTAAAACCTTGTGTGATGCATAGCTGTGTTGGAAATACAAGAATCCATTATGAAAAGAGGTAGTGATCCTCACTGATGTTGTAGAATTATTAAAAGCATTCCATGTTTGTGAAAAATACAAATCAGGTGCATAAGTAGGAATCATGTCATGTTTGTGATCCTCACTAAATGTTGTAGAATTATAAAAAGCATTCCATGTTTGTGAAAAATACAAATCAGATGCATAAGTAGGAATCATGTCATGAAATGAATGAATATGAATAGTAGAAATATTATTGATGGAAAGAATATTTATTTGTGGGGATGGGAAACAACCAAGGGCATCAGCTACAATAGTAGATTTGCCAAGTTGATATTGAATCATAGGCTGAAAATTTTATATGAATGAAGCCTATTTAATGTGTCTATTTGAAATCAATGGTTGATTTAATAAATGCTTAATAGCCTGTTGTTCTATTTTGATTAGAACTTTAGAACCCATAAGGTAATGTTTCCAAATTTTTAAAGCATGCACAACATCCGAAAGTTCCTTATCATATGTATTGTAATTTGTTGAGCCCATAACAGTCATGTTGGTCAAGTCAACTGCAGTCAAAGTCAAACGGTCAAAGTCAACTGGTCAAAGTCTACAAGGTCAAAGGTCAAAGTCAATAGGTGCAAAGTCAAAGTGCAGGTGTCAAAGTGCACAGGTGGTGCATAAGTAATTGTCCACAAAGGGTAAATCAGAGAAAGTGGGTTGCAGGTTGCAGAGGTATTTTCTCTAATTGCCCCAAGTTCAAAGTGTGTTTTAAAGTGTTTTGGAAGGTTCAGGTGAACCCCCCTTATGTGCAAAAGTGAAGAATTAAAAGGAAATGTGAAGGCATGTGAAGCGGCAAAGTGTACGCACAGGTGAAAGTATGGCCCCCATTAAAATTTTTGGTTTTAGACTAAAGTCACTACAGGACAAAACAGTGAGTAGTTGGCTGCCACTTGTGAGAGCAATCTTGGGACATCAAAGTGAGCACCAAGATTCACTTGCAGTTAGGAGCGTACGTGATCGACACACTCAAATCAAGGCAAGAGCCATTCTTGGACCAAGGTTAGAGTAAGCAAGAGAGCATAGGCTAAAGTGGAGCAAGAGAGAGAAGTGCAAGAGTCACCAGGGTACGTCGCACAGAAGTGGAAGTGCAAGGTGCATAGAGAGTGACCAAGGATTTTGGTGCAGAGAAGTGCTAAGCTATAGTTCCCCCAAGTATCTCAAGGTCCTTTGGCAGTGTACGCTTGCCGACAACAGGTATTCACTCCTCCCCCTTTGTGGAAGCTTGGTGCAAGGTGTGCACAAGGAGAAGCTTGAAGCAGGTGGAGGTTTGTTGCAGAGGAGGTCGGCAGCAAGAGGACATTGGGATATTGGATATTTTGTAATTAGGCACTCTGCGGAATTGTGCACAGAGGTATTGGTGTATCTTGTATTTCAAACATTGTACTTTTCTTACTGTAATCAAACGGCAGAAACTTCCAAGGTGTATTTTCTCTTTTGGTCCTTTCATTTTCTCCTACAAACCCTCAAACTCCTTCTTGTCAAAGAATCCCCCAACAAATTTGGCACGCACGGTGGGACTCCAAGGAGATTTGAGCTTAGGAGAAATCAAGTGCAAAGCATAGAAGAGAGCAAGTGTCGACAGAACCACAACAACAGTACTACTTCATCAAACAAAAGGTAAAATATTCTTATCAAGTGCCTCATATTCAAGTGGGCTATGAACTGCTCATGACCGCAACCCGGTCACAAACATTGAGGGTCACCTGCAAGCAGACAAGAAGGAAGGTTGCTAAAAGGTCCTCCAGTCCACTATCCTCAACATCTTCAGTCAACAGCATGGCGAGTCAGGTAGATTTAGAAACTTTACTCTCTAGATTAAATATAAAGTTTCCCTCTTTCAAAGGCCTGGCTCAGGAGGATCCAGATGAGCACCTTAGAAGATTTTTGGCACTTTGTAAAACTAGAGGTCTAATGGATAGGGAGGATGCCTTTCTAATTCTCTTCCCTGCCACATTAGAGGGATTAGCAGATAAGTGGTTCAGCCAGTTTGCTGAAAACCACTTTACCACTTGGGATTTGATGAAGGATGCTTTTAGAAATCAATTCCAGCAGGGGAACACAGCAGAGATTATCATAGAAGAGCTAGAGAACTTGAGATTGGGTTCAGGAGAAAAGTTCCCAGAATTTGTAACCAGAGCCAAAGCACTAATGGCTAAACTACCAGATCCACCCCATGATTTTTTTGTCAAGAAATGGTTAGCCAAGCCCCTACCAGTAGCCACTCAATGCAAAATAAAGGAATTAGTATTACCTACAGCCTCCATAGAGGAGTTCATCACCACGGCTACAAGACTGGAGCAAATAAGGCACCAATATGGGACAACTTCTTCACCACCAACATATGGTACAGAGATGGAGGATCCAGTGACCCAGCTGAGGAGGGAGTTGGAGGGTTTAAAGAGAAATAAGCCCTACAAAGAGGAGGAGACTGTTGTGGCTCAATTGAGAAGGGAGATTGAAGCACTCAAGCTTCAAAAGGAAGAGGAGGCCCAAGCAGAGGAATTAGCTCAGCTGCGACAGGAGTTGCAGGAGCTCAAAGGAGGGGGCATCAAGAGTGGTCTTTGGTGTTCCATGTGCAGCAAACAAGGGCATATAGTAAGTGAGTGTCCTCTGCTAAGTGTAACTTGTCAATTATGCAGGAAGGTTGGCCATGAGGCCCATGAATGCCAATCAAGGGGAATACCTGCAACGACATACTGGACACAAGGAGGACCCCCAACAACCACAAATGTGATGGCTGCTGCACAAAAGCAAGGTAAAAACTATAATCCTAGACAAAGGAATAATTTTGGAAATGGGCCTAGGAGGCCAATCATCTGTTTTAGGTGTGGAGAATGCGGGCACTACCAAAGTAGGTGCACCCTACCAGAGAATGCACCTCCTTGCAGGAACTGCCCTGAGGCCAGAGACCATTATACATATGGTTGCCCCAAGACTCAAGCCTCTTCATCAGGGCCCCATATCCAAATGATTTCTGTGCACAAAGAAGAAGTGTGTGATCTAGGTAATGAGCCATCACCATCTACCAGGGTGGTGCAATTGGAAGAAATAGAATCTTTTACTGTGCAGACAAGAAGCAAGGGGAAGGCTCCAGTGGACATGGGTCAAGAATCATTGATTAATGGATTAAACAGAGACAAAGGTGTGTCCGAAGACCTAGCCACCACAAGTGCAGACACAAGGCAAAAGAAAAATTGCACAGGTACCAGTGATGCCATTGGACATGCATTCAGCAGGGCTCATGAGGAGTTGGATAAGTCAAATGGAGCCCAAGCTCTTAAGGAATCAGAAGCCTCCAGACTGCTCAAGTCCATGAAAAAGGAGGTTAGTATTTTTGATTTAATAAAGATGGATGGGAAGTTCAGGTCAGAACTCTTGCAGATAATTGATGAAGCTTCCACTACAAGTTTGGTGGCAAAGACTGCTGTTGTACATGAAGGAAAAATTGTAAGGGAAGCACCCCTTACAGATTACAAAAGTCCTCGGCTGACAGTATCTATCAAGGGTCATGAATTTAAAGGAGTTATTGTGGATGGTGGTTCTGGCATTAACTTGATGCCTGAACATACAATGAAAAAAATTGGACTCCACCCTTCAAGACCTGCAAATTTCACGGTTACTTTGGTAGATCAGAGCAAAGTAAGGCCCTTAGGGGTAATCCCAAAAGTTCCACTTGAAGTACAAGGTAATCTATTTATCCTGGATTTTGTGGTTTTAAGATTGCCCCAGGTTGAAGGAGGATTTCCTCTCTTAATTGGAAGACCTTGGCTCAGGCATGCCAGCGTCATTCATGATTGGGGTAAGGACACCATGTGGGTACAAAAGAAAGGGCAGGAGCTGACACAAATTCATTTAGAAGAAGGCCCAGACAATCAAGGAAACACTAGTATGATGCAAACAGTGAGCATTTGCATGGAAACAGAAGCGGAGGATCAACCCCAAATAGATTTTGAGGAAGAAGAGGATATTTTAAGTTGGCTCCAAGCAGGCATCTCTTCCTCTTGTTTTGGAGTTTTCATTAATAATTGTTGTACAATTGAAGGTTATGATGAAGATAAGGAAAAAGTCCAGGTTGATGGATTGGGAGAGCCCATTACAAACCACAGAAGAGGCAGGAAGACAACCCTCAAATGCATTTTTGAGGAGGATATGACTACTACAGAAAATGAAGTTAATAAAGCTAAAGGCAAGGTAAAAGATTCTAGTGAAGAGTGTTCTTTTCCAATTCAAGAAATACCTGCAGGATGGATGCAGGATAAGGAAGAACAGATTGAAATCCAAAACACCCCTGCTTATGAAGCAATGCAAGAAAAGCTAGAAGACAAAGACAAGGAAGGAGAGGAGAAGGAAGATACTCTAGTAGAGAGAAATCCTGTCCAAGAAATACAATTAGGCAATCAAGACAATGATCGGCCAGTTTTGGTGGCCACTTGGTTGTGGAGCCACCCAGGGCTCCTGGAAAAGGTAAAATCATTCTTGACCCAATATATAGATGTTTTTGCTTGGCATTTAAAGACTTAGAAGGAGTGCCTGCAACTTATGGAGAGCACAGAATCCCTCTGGTTGATGGAGCAAAACCTATAAGAGGGAAGAGTTATAGACTTAACCCAAAATATGCTGAAGCTGTCTATGTGGAAATCCAGAAGATGGAGGATGCAGGAATCATCATTCCTGTAGAACACTCAGAGTGGCTCTCCCCTATGGTTATAGTACCAAAGAAGAATACTAATAAAATCAGAATTTGTGTTGATTTTAGAGCACTCAATAAGGTGACCATTCCAGATGGTTTCCCAATGCCTTTTGCAGAACAGGTCATTGAAGAAGTAGCTGGGCATGCCTTATATAGCTTTATGGATGGATTCAGTGGCTATAATCAAATATCAATACACCCAGAGGATCGAGAAAAGACTGCTTTTATCACACCTTGGGGAACATATGTGTATGTAAAATTGCCATTTGGGCTCAGAAATGCCCCAGCCACCTTTAACAGAACGGTCAATCTCATCTTTGGCCCCCTATTGCTGGAATCACTTAGAATCTTCATGGATGACTTCTCTTCGTTTTCAGGATCTCACAAAGAAACTCCTCTAGATTGTTTGGACCACCATTTGAGGCAGCTGCATAATGTTTTCAAAAGATGCAGAGAAACTAAGTTAAAGCTCAATCCAAACAAATGTCATTTTCTTGTGACAGAAGGAACTCTCTTAGGACATGTGGTGTCAGCTAAAGGTATGGCCCCGGATCTTGACAAAATCATTTCTATCTTAAAGTTGCCTAAACCTAAATCCCCTAAAGAGATCCAGAGTTTTTTGGGGCATACTGGATACCATAGAAGGTTTATTAAAATGTATGCAGAGATAGCTAGACCTCTGGCTAGACTTACGGGTAAGGAAGTGCCTTTTAAATGGGAAGAAGAGGAGGAAAAAGCATATCAAGCATTGCAGTCAAGGTTAGTGTCTGCTCCCATCTTGATCACACCTGAGTGGTCAAAAATATTTCACATACATGTAGATGCCAGTGCCTATGCAGTGGGGGCCGTTTTGACACAACCTAGTGAAGAATTTAAGATGGATAGACCAATTCACTATGCCAGTAGAATTTTGACTAAGGCTGAAAGGAATTACAGCACCACAGAAAGGGAAGCCTTGGCAATGGTTTTTGCTGTCCAAAAATTTCGTCATTACTTGTTGGGAGTAAAATTTGTTATTATAACAGATCACCAACCACTGAAATATTTGCTCAACAAACCACAAGCCACTGGTAGAATATGGAGGTGGTTATTGTTGTTCCAAGAATTTGATTTTTCTATGGTCCACAGACCAGGTAAAGAAAATGTTATGGCGGATCACCTTTCCAGAATCAATATGATGGAGCAAGTTAGTGGAATCAATGATGATTTTCCAGATGCTCATCTGTTTGCTGTCCAGGCTCAAGGTTGGTATTATGATATCAAGAATTTCATTAAAACAGGGATGTATCCAGAAAAGGCTAGTGCTATGCAAAGGAAGAGATTGCTACTCAAGAGCAGACCATATACCTTCCTTGAAGATAAATTATATAGACAGGGAAAGGATGACAGACTTAGGAAGTGCTTGGAGGAAGAAGAAGTGAGGAAAGTCCTTCACTCTGCACATGAAGGACCAGGTGGTGGGCACCTTCCAGGGCATATTATGAGTCAGAGGATATTAGATGCTGGTCTATGGTGGCCTACACTATTTAAGGATGCAGATGAGTGGGGAAAGGCATGTGATGTTTGTCAGAGGTGTGGACCTAAGCCAACAAAGCAGAGGCATAACCCCTTAGTTGTTTCCAATTCCTGGCAACCATTTGAGAAGTGGGGGCTGGATTTCGTAGGGCCCATCTACCCTCCGGCGATTCCAAAAAGAGAGAAATATCTCTTAATAGCTACAGATTATGCGACCAAGTGGGCTGAAGCTATTGCTTCCCCTGACTGCACTGCCCAAACTGTTGCAGATTTCATGTACACTAGCATCATTTGCAGGTTTGGATGTCCACTTGAAATTTGTACAGATCAAGGTACACATTTTGTCAATAAGGTCTGTTGATGTATAAAACACCACAAGAAATGAATTAATGTGACACTAGAACACCTCTATGGTCACCATTAACTCATTGCCACTCCAAACTTTGAGAAATGATAGCTTAAAGTGAGAACTTTGCTTCTACAGAAATTCCTAGTCACCGAAATGACATACCTTCAGTATTTTGCTAATTTCTCCTAGCTCAAGTATGCTTTCTCCATGAAACTTTATAGGCTGAAACTAGAAGAGTAGAGCTTTCCAACAAGCTATCATATGCATCAAACGGAGCTCTAGAACTCAAGTTATGGCCCTCACAAGATGACCCTGTATGACCTTCCAAAACTGGAAATCTTGCCTGTTTTAGTATTCCTGATGTCCAAAAATAAAAAATTCGATGCCTGGCATCGAATTTCAGTCCAAGTCGATGCCGGGCATCGACTTTGGGCTTTTTTTGGCTATTTTTCTGCACCAGAAACACTCTATTTTACACACACATGAAGAAGACCACTTGTATGCTAGAAGTCGATGCCAGGCATCGACTTTATGCTCAAACTCGATGCCAGGCATCGAGTTGCTCCACAAACTTCATATTTCTAAAAGATTCAACAATAGTTAACACACAGAGAATGAAAAAATGACTTATCAGCCAAGATTCGATGCCAGGCATCGAATTGCTCAGAAAACTTGAACTTTTGAATTCATCACACAGTAGGCAAGCATGGAGATGATGGAGAGAGACTCATACACAGAACTTTACTCAGTTCTTCTCATAACTAAAAAAACTCAGAAGTTTTACAGATGCTTTCTCACTCAGAGAAGCCCGACTATACTCAGTCATACAAAAATGAGTTCTTCTCACTTTCTCTCTCTCTTCCTCCTTCTTCTTCTCCTCGCGTCAGTTAATACTAACTAACTTATATAGATTTTCTCATTCCCGTGATTTTTTAAAAAACTTCTAGAACTAAAGTGAACTAACTTTACAAGTATGATACATTTGTGAATTTGTCCCTTCACATAGGCATGGGGTTTTCTTTCTAAGATTTGACCTTCAAATATATGTCTAATTAGTGATTGTTTCTCCAACAGCTCCCCCTCAATCACTAATTGACATTCCCTGTTTCTTCATATCTTCTTCTTTTCTTTTACTCCTGCCATGCTTTTAAATCTGCTGGTCTTCACACCATCCAAGCTCTTTGTCATTATGTCTGCTAACTGATCTTTAGTGGAAATGTACTCCACTTCAATCTCCTTCTCCATTACCTTTTCTCTGAGAAAATGATACTGTATCTCTATGTGCTTTGTCCTTGCATGAAATACTGGATTTGCTGCAAGATAAAGTGAACTCATATTATCTCCATGTATTGTAGGTGTACCTTGATCAATGCCTAAGCTCTTGAACAATGTCTGCATCCATATGACTTCCTTAGCTGCTTCCACAAGTCCTTTGTACTCTGCTTCAGTTGATGATAATGCTACTGTATGTTGTTTCTTGGAACACCAACTTACAAGCTTATCACCAATGTATATCATGTAACCATGAGTTGATCTCCTGTCATCTTGATTACCTGCCCAGTCTGAGTCACTGTAGGCTCTCAACTTCAAATCTGATGTAAAAGGATAATATAATCCTTCCTTTATAGTTCCTTTGATATATCTGAGAACTCTTTGACTTGCAATCCAATGTGGGTCCTTTGGACAATGCATGAATTGTGACAAAACTCCCACTGCATAACTAAGATCAGGTCTTGTTAGTGTAGCATAAATCAAACTACCCACAAGAGATTGATACTTCCTCATATCTTTGTAGTCTGCACCATCATATTTACTGAGCTTGTGATTAACTTCAAGTGGAGTTGAAGCTTCTCTGCAATTTTCCATATCAAACTTCTTCAACAAGTTCAGAAGATACCTTTCTTGTGACACATATATGCCATGATCTGTATAAGTAACTTCCATTCCAAGAAAGTATGATAACTTTCCTAGGTCACTGATCTTGAATTCTTTTTCAAGTAATCTCTTTACCTCCTTGATTCCTTCATCTGAAGTACCTGTGATTATAATGTCATCTACATAAATACAAATGTAGATTGTACCTTCCTCTGTTCTTCTGATAAGTAGACTTGGGTCTGCTTTTGAACTTTGATATCCAAGATCATTGAGATACTTCACCAGTCTATAGTTCCAAGCTCTTGGAGCTTGCTTCAATCCATACAATGCTCTTCTCAACCTGCAAACAAAATTTGGATACCTGGAATCTATAAACCCTTGAGGTTGTTCCATGTATACCTCATCTGATATGTATCCATTCAAGAATGCATTTTTTATATCCAATTGACTTAGGGTCCATCCTTTTGAAGCTGCAATAGCAATGATTGTCCTTATAGTTGACATCTTAGCTACAGGACTGAATGTCTCATCATAATCTATGCCATAGGTCTAGGCATAGCCTTTCACCACCAATCTAGCTTTGTATCTGGCTATACTTCCATCTGCAAGCTTCTTCACTTTATAAACCCATTTATTTCCAATTACTTTCTTACCATTTGGTTTAGGAACAAGTTCCCATGTCTTGTTCTCCTCCAGTGCATTGAACTCTTCCTTCATTGCTTCTTCCCATTGCTTCTTACCTTTAGCTTCATCATAGTTCTGGGGTTCTTCATCATCTTTGACCATATATGCATAGTTCTTCTGAGTTATGTAAGAAGTATCATAAGAATACCTTTCTGGTTGTCTCCTTGTCCTGCTTGACCTTCTTGGTTCACATTCTTCATAAGTTTCTGGATACACTTCTTCATCAAATATAGGAGCTTCTTCATTCATTCTTGTTAATCCACTTCTGGATGTACTTGCTTGCATATAGTCTTCATCTCTATTCACCTGCACAATTGATTTTCCTTTCTCACATCTTCTTACCTCTTCTTCAAATTCTTCAGCTGTATGACTTTGATCTGCATACCAACTTTTCTGTTCATCAAATGTAACATCTCTAGAAACAATAAATTGTTTGGTTAGAGGATTCCACAATCTGTAACCCATCTGCTTTTCATCATAACCAATGAACACATATTTTTCTGCCTTTGGTTCAAGTTTATGCCTAAGTTGTGATGGCACATAAGCATATGCAATTGATCCAAACACTCTACAATGATCTAGTGTTGGTTTCTTACCCCACCAAGCTTCATATGGAGTCATTCCATTCAGAGCTGCACATGGTAATCTATTCACAAGATATGTAGCTGTATTTACAGCCTCAGCCCAAAGATAATTTGGACAGTTCTTCTCCTTTAGCATAGCTCTAGCAAACTCAACCAAAGTCCTGTTCCTTCTTTCTGCTACACCATTTTGTTGTGGTGTATACCTGCAAGTTATTTCTCTCTTAATACCTGCATTCCAAAGATAATCATTGAACTCTTGGGAGAAGTATTCTCCCCCTCCATCAGACCTCAGTCTCTTAAGCTTTTGACCTGTGACTCTCTCTGCATATGCATGAAAATGCTTGAAAGCTCCAAACACTTCTGATCTTTCCTTCAAAACATATAATGTTATCCATCTTGTAGCATCATCAATAAAAAGAACATAGTACCTTGAGCCACTGATAGATCCTTCTTTTGTTGGTCCCCATACATCTGTATGAATGAGCTCAAGTACTCCATCATGTTTGAATCCTTTCTTTTGAAATGGTAACCTGTGTGCTTTACCCATTTGACATGCTTCACATTTATAAACCATATGTTGACTTTGCACATTTGGTAATCCTAGTACAGACTGATTAGCAACCATAGCTTTAATTCCTCTTTCATTGAAATGACCTAATCTCTTATGCCAGAGATCAAGTTCTGTAATCACTGCTTCACCATGTGTGAGCAAAGCTTGACCAATGTTCCCTTGCACTCTTAAAGTAAAGAGTCTACCTTCTTTCTTACCAGAGACAATCTGATTATATCCATTCTCTGGATCTTCCACAAATACTCCTTCATTTGTAAACCTGACTTGAAAACCTTTTTCAACTATCTGTCCCACACTAATCAAGTTTTTAGGTATTGTAGGAACATACAAAACATTGGTTAGCAAATCTGCTCCACTCTTGCATTTCACTTTTCCAATTGAATGTACACTATGTCTTGTATTATCACCAGTTTGAACTGTGTGACTAGAAATGCCTTTTTCCAAATCTGACATCAATTCTATGTTTCCTGACAAATGATTAGAACATCCAGAGTCAATGTAAAATACCTTTAGATCTTCTTTGTCTGATGTGCTGATTGAATTCATCATCAATGATGTATGACTTTCATTCTGTGTGTCATTTGCATAGTTGTAGTAGGTGGTGTTGTAGGATTGATTCTGTCCCCAACTTCTTCCTCCACCTCTACCATAGCCTCCTCTTTGACTTTGTCTACCTCTTTGAAAATTACTTTGATATCTTCCACCTCGACCTCTGCTATTGTTGTTTTGATTCTGATTTGATCCTTGTTGATTGTGCCAACAGTCATGAGCCAAATGATTACTCAATCCACAGATCCAGCAAGCCTTTTTGTTGTTATTTTGATTACCTCTTCCTCTTCCAAAACCTCTTGCTCTTCCTCTGCCAGTGCCTTTACCTCTTGCATAATAAGCTTGAGAATTAGACTCCTCTTTATCCTTTGCTTTACCTTTATCTCCTTTCTTCTTATTCTTCATGTACATTGCAGAACTTTGACCTTTATCTCCATCTCCCTTCAAGTCTTGCTCATATGTGAGCATCAAACCAAGCAACTGGTTCAAATCTGGAACATAATGATTTAATGAAAGTTCTGTTGATAAGACAAAAGGTTTCCACCTTTCATCCCCTCTCAAGCCTGCAAGTAGTTGAGCAATCAATCTGTGATCTTCAACATCTTCATCTATGGATCCAAGACTATCTGCTAGATCCTTCATCTTAGTGACATAATCACTAATGGTTTGACTTGGCTTCTTCTTGAATGTTGTAAACTCTGACCATAGACTTGCTTTCCGTGCTTTAGTAGTGCTTTGGAAATGATATTCCAATGCATTTCATATATCTTCTGATGATTCCAATCCTCTGATGTGTGGTAGCAAATGATCTGAGATTGTATTGTAGATGTAGGCTTTTGCACTTGCATCCTTCTTCTGCCAATGCTTTAAAGCATCAAGTTCTTCTTTCTTTGGTCGGCTTTCATCTTCAAATACTGGCTTCTCTTCTTCACCTGTTACATATACCATGAGATCCTTACTCATAAGTAAGGCTTCCATTCTCATTACCCATGCGGGGTAATTATCTCTGTCCAGTTTGTCAATGGAGATATGATCTGCCATAGTTCTTTCCTTCTGCTGCAACCTGTGAGCTTAAAGGATAAAGGATAATACCTTTTGAAGTTCTTTGTGTATGAGGATACTTTGAAAATAATCTTTTGATGCCTTGTGTCTTCAAATGCTTCACCTTTCAAACTTTAATGGAAAACTTTACAAAACTTCTTGTACCTTTGTCGCCTTCTGCTCTTTAGGACCTTTCTGCTCTGATACCACTTGTTGATGTATAAAACACCACAAGAAATGAATTAATGTGACACTAGAACACCTCTATGGTCACCATTAACTCATTGCCACTCCAAACTTTGAGAAATGATAGCTTAAAGTGAGAACTTTGCTTCTACAGAAATTCCTAGTCACCGAAATGACATACCTTCAGTATTTTGCTAATTTCGCCTAGCTCAAGTATGCTTTCTCCATGAAACTTTATAGGCTGAAACTAGAAGAGTAGAGCTTTCCAACAAGCTATCATATGCATCAAACGGAGCTCTAGAACTCAAGTTATGGCCCTCACAAGATGACCCTGTATGACCTTCCAAAACTGGAAATCTTGCCTGTTTTAGTATTCCTGATGTCCAAAAATAAAAAATTCGATGCCTGGCATCGAATTTCAGTCCAAGTCGATGCCGGGCATCGACTTTGGGCTTTTTTTGGCTATTTTTCTGCACCAGAAACACTCTATTTTACACACACATGAAGAAGACCACTTGTATGCTAGAAGTCGATGCCAGGCATCGACTTTATGCTCAAACTCGATGCCAGGCATCGAGTTGCTCCACAAACTTCATATTTTTAAAAGATTCAACAATAGTTAACACACAGAGAATGAAAAAATGACTTATCAGCCAAGATTCGATGCCAGGCATCGAATTGCTCAGAAAACTTGAACTTTTGAATTCATCACACAGTAGGCAAGCATGGAGATGATGGAGAGAGACTCATACACAGAACTTTACTCAGTTCTTCTCATAACTAAAAAAACTCAGAAGTTTTACAGATGCTTTCTCACTCAGAGAAGCCCGACTATACTCAGTCATACAAAAATGAGTTCTTCTCACTTTCTCTCTCTCTTCCTCCTTCTTCTTCTCCTCGCGTCAGTTAATACTAACTAACTTATATAGATTTTCTCATTCCCGTGATTTTTTAAAAAACTTCTAGAACTAAAGTGAACTAACTTTACAAGTATGATACATTTGTGAATTTGTCCCTTCACATAGGCATGGGGTTTTCTTTCTAAGATTTGACCTTCAAATATATGTCTAATTAGTGATTGTTTCTCCAACAGCTCCCCCTCAATCACTAATTGACATTCCCTGTTTCTTCATATCTTCTTCTTTTCTTTTACTCCTGCCATGCTTTTAAATCTGCTGGTCTTCACACCATCCAAGCTCTTTGTCATTATGTCTGCTAACTGATCTTTAGTGGAAATGTACTCCACTTCAATCTCCTTCTCCATTACCTTTTCTCTGAGAAAATGATACTGTATCTCTATGTGCTTTGTCCTTGCATGAAATACTGGATTTGCTGCAAGATAAAGTGAACTCATATTATCTCCATGTATTGTAGGTGTACCTTGATCAATGCCTAAGCTCTTGAACAATGTCTGCATCCATATGACTTCCTTAGCTGCTTCCACAAGTCCTTTGTACTCTGCTTCAGTTGATGATAATGCTACTGTATGTTGTTTCTTGGAACACCAACTTACAAGCTTATCACCAATGTATATCATGTAACCATGAGTTGATCTCCTGTCATCTTGATTACCTGCCCAGTCTGAGTCACTGTAGGCTCTCAACTTCAAATCTGATGTAAAAGGATAATATAATCCTTCCTTTATAGTTCCTTTGATATATCTGAGAACTCTTTGACCTGCAATCCAATGTGGGTCCTTTGGACAATGCATGAATTGTGACAAAACTCCCACTGCATAACTAAGATCAGGTCTTGTTAGTGTAGCATAAATCAAACTACCCACAAGAGATTGATACTTCCTCATATCTTTGTAGTCTGCACCATCATATTTACTGAGCTTGTGATTAACTTCAAGTGGAGTTGAAGCTTCTCTGCAATTTTCCATATCAAACTTCTTCAACAAGTTCAGAAGATACCTTTCTTGTGACACATATATGCCATGATCTGTATAAGTAACTTCCATTCCAAGAAAGTATGATAACTTTCCTAGGTCACTGATCTTGAATTCTTTTTCAAGTAATCTCTTTACCTCCTTGATTCCTTCATCTGAAGTACCTGTGATTATAATGTCATCTACATAAATACAAATGTAGATTGTACCTTCCTCTGTTCTTCTGATAAGTAGACTTGGGTCTGCTTTTGAACTTTGATATCCAAGATCATTGAGATACTTCACCAGTCTATAGTTCCAAGCTCTTGGAGCTTGCTTCAATCCATACAATGCTCTTCTCAACCTGCAAACAAAATTTGGATACCTGGAATCTATAAACCCTTGAGGTTGTTCCATGTATACCTCATCTGATATGTATCCATTCAAGAATGCATTTTTTATATCCAATTGACTTAGGGTCCATCCTTTTGAAGCTGCAATAGCAATGATTGTCCTTATAGTTGACATCTTAGCTACAGGACTGAATGTCTCATCATAATCTATGCCATAGGTCTGGGCATAGCCTTTCACCACCAATCTAGCTTTGTATCTGGCTATACTTCCATCTGCAAGCTTCTTCACTTTATAAACCCATTTATTTCCAATTACTTTCTTACCATTTGGTTTAGGAACAAGTTCCCATGTCTTGTTCTCCTCCAGTGCATTGAACTCTTCCTTCATTGCTTCTTCCCATTGCTTCTTACCTTTAGCTTCATCATAGTTCTGGGGTTCTTCATCATCTTTGACCATATATGCATAGTTCTTCTGAGTTATGTAAGAAGTATCATAAGAATACCTTTCTGGTTGTCTCCTTGTCCTGCTTGACCTTCTTGGTTCACATTCTTCATAAGTTTCTGGATACACTTCTTCATCAAATATAGGAGCTTCTTCATTCATTCTTGTTAATCCACTTCTGGATGTACTTGCTTGCATATAGTCTTCATCTCTATTCACCTGCACAATTGATTTTCCTTTCTCACATCTTCTTACCTCTTCTTCAAATTCTTCAGCTGTATGACTTTGATCTGCATACCAACTTTTCTGTTCATCAAATGTAACATCTCTAGAAACAATAAATTGTTTGGTTAGAGGATTCCACAATCTGTAACTCATCTGCTTTTCATCATAACCAATGAACACATATTTTTCTGCCTTTGGTTCAAGTTTATGCCTAAGTTGTGATGGCACATAAGCATATGCAATTGATCCAAACACTCTACAATGATCTAGTGTTGGTTTCTTACCCCACCAAGCTTCATATGGAGTCATTCCATTCAGAGCTGCACATGGTAATCTATTCACAAGATATGTAGCTGTATTTACAGCCTCAGCCCAAAGATAATTTGGACAGTTCTTCTCCTTTAGCATAGCTCTAGCAAACTCAACCAAAGTCCTGTTCCTTCTTTCTGCTACACCATTTTGTTGTGGTGTATACCTGCAAGTTATTTCTCTCTTAATACCTGCATTCCAAAGATAATCATTGAACTCTTGGGAGAAGTATTCTCCCCCTCCATCAGACCTCAGTCTCTTAAGCTTTTGACCTGTGACTCTCTCTGCATATGCATGAAAATGCTTGAAAGCTCCAAACACTTCTGATCTTTCCTTCAAAACATATAATGTTATCCATCTTGTAGCATCATCAATAAAAAGAACATAGTACCTTGAGCCACTGATAGATCCTTCTTTTGTTGGTCCCCATACATCTGTATGAATGAGCTCAAGTACTCCATCATGTTTGAATCCTTTCTTTTGAAATGGTAACATGTGTGCTTTACCCATTTGACATGCTTCACATTTATAAACCATATGTTGACTTTGCACATTTGGTAATCCTAGTACAGACTGATTAGCAACCATAGCTTTAATTCCTCTTTCATTGAAATGACCTAATCTCTTATGCCAGAGATCAAGTTCTGTAATCACTGCTTCACCATGTGTGAGCAAAGCTTGACCAATGTTCCCTTGCACTCTTAAAGTAAAGAGTCTACCTTCTTTCTTACCAGAGACAATCTGATTATATCCATTCTCTGGATCTTCCACAAATACTCCTTCATTTGTAAACCTGACTTGAAAACCTTTTTCAACTATCTGTCCCACACTAATCAAGTTTTTAGGTATTGTAGGAACATACAAAACATTGGTTAGCAAATCTGCTCCACTCTTGCATTTCACTTTTCCAATTGAATGTACACTATGTCTTGTATTATCACCAGTTTGAACTGTGTGACTAGAAATGCCTTTTTCCAAATCTGACATCAATTCTATGTTTCCTGACAAATGATTAGAACATCCAGAGTCAATGTAAAATACCTTTAGATCTTCTTTGTCTGATGTGCTGATTGAATTCATCATCAATGATGTATGACTTTCATTCTGTGTGTCATTTGCATAGTTGTAGTAGGTGGTGTTGTAGGATTGATTCTGTCCCCAACTTCTTCCTCCACCTCTACCATAGCCTCCTCTTTGACTTTGTCTACCTCTTTGAAAATTACTTTGGTATCTTCCACCTCGACCTCTGCTATTGTTGTTTTGATTCTGATTTGATCCTTGTTGATTGTGCCAACAGTCATGAGCCAAATGATTACTCAATCCACAGATCCAGCAAGCCTTTTTGTTGTTATTTTGATTACCTCTTCCTCTTCCAAAACCTCTTGCTCTTCCTCTGCCAGTGCCTTTACCTCTTGCATAATAAGCTTGAGAATTAGACTCCTCTTCATCCTTTGCTTTACCTTTATCTCCTTTCTTCTTATTCTTCATGTACATTGCAGAACTTTGACCTTTATCTCCATCTCCCTTCAAGTCTTGCTCATATGTGAGCATCAAACCAAGCAACTGGTTCAAATCTGGAACATAATGATTTAATGAAAGTTCTGTTGATAAGACAAAAGGTTTCCACCTTTCATCCCCTCTCAAGCCTGCAAGTAGTTGAGCAATCAATCTGTGATCTTCAACATCTTCATCTATGGATCCAAGACTATCTGCTAGATCCTTCATCTTAGTGACATAATCACTAATGGTTTGACTTGGCTTCTTCTTGAATGTTGTAAACTCTGACCATAGACTTGCTTTCCGTGCTTTAGTAGTGCTTTGGAAATGATATTCCAATGCATTCCATATATCTTCTGATGATTCCAATCCTCTGATGTGTGGTAGCAAATGATCTGAGATTGTATTGTAGATGTAGGCTTTTGCACTTGCATCCTTCTTCTGCCAATGCTTTAAAGCATCAAGTTCTTCTTTCTTTGGTCGGCTTTCATCTTCAAATACTGGCTTCTCTTCTTCACCTGTTACATATACCATGAGATCCTTACTCATAAGTAAGGCTTCCATTCTCATTACCCATGCGGGGTAATTATCTCTGTCCAGTTTGTCAATGGAGATATGATCTGCCATAGTTCTTTCCTTCTGCTGCAACCTGTGAGCTTAAAGGATAAAGGATAATACCTTTTGAAGTTCTTTGTGTATGAGGATACTTCGAAAATAATCTTTTGATGCCTTGTGTCTTCAAATGCTTCACCTTTCAAACTTTAATGGAAAACTTTACAAAACTTCTTGTACCTTTGTCGCCTTCTGCTCTTTAGGACCTTTCTGCTCTGATACCACTTGTTGATGTATAAAACACCACAAGAAATGAATTAATGTGACACTAGAACACCTCTATGGTCACCATTAACTCATTGCCACTCCAAACTTTGAGAAATGATAGCTTAAAGTGAGAACTTTGCTTCTACAGAAATTCCTAGTCACCGAAATGACATACCTTCAGTATTTTGCTAATTTCTCCTAGCTCAAGTATGCTTTCTCCATGAAACTTTATAGGCTGAAACTAGAAGAGTAGAGCTTTCCAACAAGCTATCATATGCATCAAACGGAGCTCTAGAACTCAAGTTATGGCCCTCACAAGATGACCCTGTATGACCTTCCAAAACTGGAAATCTTGCCTGTTTTAGTATTCCTGATGTCCAAAAATAAAAAATTCGATGCCTGGCATCGAATTTCAGTCCAAGTCGATGCCGGGCATCGACTTTGGGCTTTTTTTGGCTATTTTTCTGCACCAGAAACACTCTATTTTACACACACATGAAGAAGACCACTTGTATGCTAGAAGTCGATGCCAGGCATCGACTTTATGCTCAAACTCGATGCCAGGCATCGAGTTGCTCCACAAACTTCATATTTTTAAAAGATTCAACAATAGTTAACACACAGAGAATGAAAAAATGACTTATCAGCCAAGATTCGATGCCAGGCATCGAATTGCTCAGAAAACTTGAACTTTTGAATTCATCACACAGTAGGCAAGCATGGAGATGATGGAGAGAGACTCATACACAGAACTTTACTCAGTTCTTCTCATAACTAAAAAAACTCAGAAGTTTTACAGATGCTTTCTCACTCAGAGAAGCCCAACTATACTCAGTCATACAAAAATGAGTTCTTCTCACTTTCTCTCTCTCTTCCTCCTTCTTCTTCTCCTCGCGTCAGTTAATACTAACTAACTTATATAGATTTTCTCATTCCCGTGATTTTTTAAAAAACTTCTAGAACTAAAGTGAACTAACTTTACAAGTATGATACATTTGTGAATTTGTCCCTTCACATAGGCATGGGGTTTTCTTTCTAAGATTTGACCTTCAAATATATGTCTAATTAGTGATTGTTTCTCCAACAAGGTCCTATAGGAAATTTTCACCAGGTATAAAATTCTACATAGGACCTCTTGTGCTTATTACCCAAGAGCCAATGGACAGGCTGAATCGACAAATAAGGTTTTAATCTCAATGTTAACAAAAGAGTGTTCGTTACAGCCCACTTCATGGGGCATTGCTTATCAAGGTACACTATGGGCATACAGGCATACAAAGAGGCCACCGGATATTCTCCTTTCCAACTGGTTTATGGCATATTGCCCATTGAGCCCTTTGAATTTTTACATGGCTCACCTAAGATAGCATTCATGCAGGGCAAAAAAGACTGTGATGTCTCTCAGAGAATAGGGGCACTACATAAAGTGGAGGAGATTCGTCTCCTAGCAACAAAACAATTGATCGAGACTCAGATGAAGAGGAAAGAGGCACATGATCGACACCTGTGGAACAACAACATTGAAGCAGGCATGTTGGTTCTTCTCCATAGACCTAACCTTCATACACAACTGAGAGGAAAATGGCTTCCAAATTGGGAAGGACCTTATAGAGTCAAAACAATGCTAAACTTGGGTGCTGTGGAGTTAGAGACGCTGAAAGGAGAGGCCTTGCCACTGGTCAACATTTCAAGGCTGAAGGCCTATCATCAACACACTTAAAGACGTATGGATCACCTGGAACTGCCAAATATGTCCAGGTTGTACATAACTTTCTCATCATATTTTGCTCAGTTTTAGTAGTTTTCCTTATCAATTTCATCTTTGTTATTGGTGTTTTTAGAAAACCTAGAAGATATTTCAAAACCACTGCCAAGCAAGCTCTTTTTTGGAAATTTTCTAGCAATTTTAGCATTTTTCTAGCAATTTTTATCCCTTTCCGATGTCTTTTTATTGCCCAATTTGAGGAATAAATGGAGGGTCTCTGTGGTTTGATGAAGGATTTTAGGCTCAACATGTAGAAAATTTCATCAGAATTTTTTCAGAATTTTTTTAGAATTTTTTGGCCAATTTTTGGCATTTTTTTCAGATTTTTCCTTGATTTTTCTCTAAATTGGGCTATTTAAAAATAAAAAAATAAATAAATAAAAAAAAAAGCCCCCTAGGGAATTTGCGGGTTCCCAAAAAAAAAAAAAAAAAAAAAAAAAAAATCCCCCCAGCCCCCCCCTCCCCCCCCCCCCCCCTCCCCCCCCCCCCCCCCCCCTCCCCCCCTCCCCCCCCCCCCCCCCCTCCCTCCCTCCCCCCCCCCCCCTCCCCCCCCCCCCCCTCCCCCCCCCCCCCCCCTCTCCCCCCCCCCCCTCCCCCCCCCCACCGACCAACCGACCACCCCCCCCCCCCCCCCGCCCCCCCCCCCCCCCCCCCGCGCCCCCCCCCCCCCCCCCCCCCCCCCCCGCCCCCCTATTTAAACCCCTCCTTTCCCCCTCCACCGGCAACCCAGCGTGGACCACTCCCCCAGGTATTCCTTTTCTTTTTCTTTTAGTTATTTTATTTTATTTTTTACTTTCTTATGTTTACTTTTTAATTTTTTTCTTTTTTTATTTATTCTTTATTTTTCTTTTTCTTTTTCTTTTTTCTTTTTTTTTGCCTTATACCTCTCTGTTTTTATTGTTTTTACAGTCATTTTTAGGGTAATTCAGCGTGTCGGATCCAAATTTTGGGTCCTCCGTTCTCCGTTTCAGTGTTTTTCTAGAGTTTTTTCAGATTTCCTCTAGAGTTGCCGTTTTCAGCCCTTGTTCTCTGTGGTTGCAGCACCTTGTGACAGAATTTTGCTCTGCCCCTATGGCGTCTTCTGCTCCTCAGACGGATTCCTCCATGGCTACCGAGGCATACTCAGAGTTTGCCCCTTCGGCCTTGGCCTTCGGTCCACTCCATCCTGAGGTAGGCCCCCTTATCCCTAGGACCACATCCCTGTCCGCCCCCCTGGCCTACAGCCCGACCATCCCTGTAGCCACCGTTTATCCTGCCCCTAGGGCCCCCCTTCCTCCCATTGTTCACCCCGTCCCTCGCGCACCACTCGCACGCCCTGCAACCCCCTCCACCACTATCCATCTACCACGTAGTCAGCCATTCGCGGGTTCACTTCCCTGTTTATCCCTCTCGGGTTCCTCATTACATAGCCCTGGGTCTCTCCCCCCTGGTCACCACCTTCCCGTTGCAGCAACCCACATAGCCGTGCCGACGCGATCCGATGGTTCTAGTGGACACCCCACACGCAGCTCCGGAAGTCATTCCACCTCCACTGTTCCCCGTCCCCCGTCGTCCTCCATAGTTGACTATAGAGAACCATCTTCGACCATCCCCCTCCGCCTGCATTTAGCTTTGCCTACCATCCCGCTCATCGATCTCCTTCCCGAGGGTTGCCTCCGTCAGGCCGGTCTTTGGCGCCTGGCCTCCCTCCTCCTCTCCGAGGCAGAGGGGTCAGATATTCGCACGGCGCTGTTGGACTTCCCTAGTTTTCCATCGGGTTCACTAACCCCTGCGGTCGTAGCTGCAGGTATAGGTTCGAGCCTTTCTTCGTTTCCCGCTCCCCAGACACTCTACTCGGGGTTATCTCGAGAAGATACCATCGCTTTCTGCCTATCTTTATATGGCGCAGATGCCATCCCCACTCCCTACCAGCTCGCCGTCCTTCACTCATTCATTTTCTTCTTTTTATTTCGTAGTCCATCCTCCGACCTACCCTTGCATGATATCCATATAGCCGACCCGCTTTTCTGTTTTTTACATGGCCGACCCTTTCCCTATAGCTCACTCATGTTCCAGTCATTTCTTCTTCGTTCTCGACGCTTCCACGACGCCCTCCATCGCGGCACTCGTTCCTTTTCTGTTTATTCTGCCCCAGTTTTAGCTTGGCTTTTCCATCTGCCTAGTACACACACCATTGCATCCAGCCCTCGTATTGACCCCTCTCATCTTATACATTCCACTGCCCATTCTCCCCACCCCCATGCTCCGCCGTCCGTCGCCATGCATTCGACTCCTAGCTCTCTTCCGCAGCCACCTACTTCCATGGCAGCCTCCACTCCTCCTCCAGCTCGGCGCGTACGTACCCGGCTGATGGATTCCTTTCCCACTTCACTCCCTACCTCACCCATCCAGTCACCACCCCCGGTCGGTACCTCACAGCCTCCTCCATCTCCGGCCATCTCCATTGAGTCTGCCTCCACCTCCCATCCGCATCACTCGCCTCCAGCCTCTCCGACTTTTCCCCAGCCTATTCCTGTACCACCCCCACCACCTCCCACCTCGCAGCCTTCCATCCCGGCCACCCTAGACGATGATCCACCTTTCTTGAGCCTACTTCGTGATGCGAGCGTCGTAGCGAGTGATGGGGCCGATGCTGCCCGTCACTCCCTTGATTCTGTCTCCGCGACGGCTGCGCTTCATCAGCAGTATGCTCAGACGATCGATCGTATTCGCACGGCTGCAGCAGCTCAGTGGCAGACGTCACGCGAGGCCTTGCGGGCCATGTAGCAGGACCGCGACCGCTACCGCGATGAGGCTGATGCAGCGACTCGAGCTCTTATGGAGATCAGCCAGCGTGCGGCATTAGGCATTTGTGATAGTCCTGCGTGTCGATTGGTCCGACGAGAGCGCGATCATCTCCGACGATATAGGAGCCGGATTGCTGCCTGGACTGAGGAGGCAGCCATCATTCCTCCCGCCTCACCCGACTTACCTCTACCTCGGGATGACGTTCCACCTGGGGAGAGGCCGCCTTCACCGCCGATGCCTTAGTTGGTTTCCCTAGTTTCCTTTGTTTTCTCCTCGCCCTTTTTGTTGTTGAGGCTCCGTGTAGGATGCATATATTTATCTTTTGGTTTCGTTGCACCTCATTGGCTCCTTATTTATCTCGGCTAGGTAGATATTGGCATTTCAGTGGCACTTCACGTATTTCTCATGGCAGCTATTTCCTTGTTACTTTCTGCTTTTATATGATCTTCTGGTTCAGTATTCATGGTGTGTTACTTGTACACTTTCTGGGTTATTATTGATGGTTATTTCTCTGCTTGTGTCCAGTTTGGTCTCTATTGGAGTGTTGTCTTTCCTTACCCTAAATAAAATTCTGTTCCCCTCTTTCCTTTTTCCCTATGCATCCCACTCCCCTCCCCCGTCATTTCCCCCTCCCTTCTTCCTACCCACCCCCCTCTCTGATGCTGGGTTTCTATGATGTTCTGGTGGACTTCGTTGCTGCTCAGAGGTCCTCTTCCAGTTTCTACTCCTACATTATTTGATGTCCTCTATGTTCAGCGTTTTGGCTATCGCTCTCCGGGACGGAGAGCACATTAGGTGGTGGGCAACTGTTGAGCCCATAACAGTCATGTTGGTCAAGTCAACTGCAGTCAAAGTCAAACGGTCAAAGTCAACTGGTCAAAGTCTACAAGGTCAAAGGTCAAAGTCAATAGGTGCAAAGTCAAAGTGCAGGTGTCAAAGTGCACAGGTGGTGCATAAGTAATTGTCCACAAAGGGTAAATCAGAGAAAGTGGGTTGCAGGTTGCAGAGGTATTTTCTCTAATTGCCCCAAGTTCAAAGTGTGTTTTAAAGTGTTTTGGAAGGTTCAGGTGAACCCCCCTTATGTGCAAAAGTGAAGAATTAAAAGGAAATGTGAAGGCATGTGAAGCGGCAAAGTGTACGCACAGGTGAAAGTATGGCCCCCATTAAAATTTTTGGTTTTAGACTAAAGTCACTACAGGACAAAACAATGAGTAGTTGGCTGCCACTTGTGAGAGCAATCTTGGGACATCAAAGTGAGCACCAAGATTCACTTGCAGTTAGGAGCGTACGTGATCGACACACTCAAATCAAGGCAAGAGCCATTCTTGGACCAAGGTTAGAGTAAGCAAGAGAGCATAGGCTAAAGTGGAGCAAGAGAGAGAAGTGCAAGAGTCACCAGGGTACGTCGCACAGAAGTGGAAGTGCAAGGTGCATAGAGAGTGACCAAGGATTTTGGTGCAGAGAAGTGCTAAGCTATAGTTCCCCCAAGTATCTCAAGGTCCTTTGGCAGTGTACGCTTGCCGACAGCAGGTATTCACTCCTCCCCCTTTGTGGAAGCTTGGTGCAAGGTGTGCACAAGGAGAAGCTTGAAGCAGGTGGAGGTTTGTTGCAGAGGAGGTCGGCAGCAAGAGGACATTGGGATATTGGATATTTTGTAATTAGGCACTCTGCGGAATTGTGCACAGAGGTATTGGTGTATCTTGTATTTCAAACATTGTACTTTTCTTACTGTAATCAAACGGCAGAAACTTCCAAGGTGTATTTTCTCTTTTGGTCCTTTCATTTTCTCCTACAAACCCTCAAACTCCTTCTTGTCAAAGAATCCCCCAACATAATTCGTTTCAAAAGGTTTAAGTTTCCTGTTTTCCAATGCAATAGGATGACCATTTTGCATTAATACAACACCTATACCTAAACCACTAGCATATGTAACTACATGAAAAGGTTATGCAAAATCTAGTATTTGCAAAACAAGTGCATGAGAACGTGCATGCTTGAGTTTTTCAAAATATTGTTGTTGTGCTAATCCCCATGTAAATTTTAACTTTTTCTTCAATAATAATGTGAGTAAAGTGCTAAATAGGAAAAACCTTTTAACTTTCTATAAAAACTAGCTAACCCTAGAAAAGAGCGTACATCATTCACAAATTGAGGTATAGGCAATTCTTCAATTACATTAATTTTTTTTTGGATCTACATGAACTCCTTGACTAGAAACAATATGGCCTAAATGCTCTAATTATTTTTGGAAGAAATAAATCTCTTCAAGATTGGCATAAAGTTTATTTTTGCATAACAAATTAAAAACAATTGCTAAATGATTTTCATGGTCATTGTCATTTGCACTATACACAAGTATATCATCAAAGAAAATAAGAACAAAAGCTTGGTAATCAAGAAAAATGTTATTCATCATATGTGCAAATGTAATAGGTGCATTGGTGAGTCCAAAGGCATTACAGTGAATTCAAAGGGACCAGTCTGAGCTCTAAAGGTAGTCTTATAAAGGTCATTTTGTGTCATTCTTATCTGATGATACCCAGATTTAAGATCAATTTTGTTATAGACATGTGCTCCATGAAGTTCATCTAGCAAATCATCTATCCTAGGAATAGGATATCTATTTTTAATTGTGACCTTATTGAGTGCTCTATAGTCAATGCGCATCTAATAAGTCTTGTTCTTCTTCTCCACAAAGAGAACAGGTGCTCCAAAGGGAGAAGAACTAGGTCTTATAAGTCCTTTGTGGAGTAGATCCTTAACTTGATTAATTATTTCTTGTTGTTGTAGAGTCCATGCCTATAAGGTGCTTTATAGGAAGGAGAACTATTAGGAATTAAGTCTATGCTATGGTCAAGAGATCCCCTAGAAAGTGGTAGTTTAGAAGGAAAATCAGCCATAAAACAATCCTTATAAAAAGCCATAAATTATTTATGTGGATTAGGAAGTTTATGTGTATAATCAACTATGTTATTGACAAAAACAATACCTAAGCATGGATTATAATGATGAAAAAAAGGCATACCGATGTGCAAGCACACCTCTGGCTTCATACTCTTGCTGCCAATTCTTGCAGATGCGATGGCTCTAATGAAGCTTTTCCCTGGATTGTTCCTATAATGACCTCATCCCTAGTTATCTCCGACCTGGACAAACTCGGCTTCCCTGCCATAAGGCAGCATCAACCTCAAGGGCGCGGTTAAGAGAGGTCTTCCTAAGCCCCCACAATGAAAAACAACATGTCTAGCTCTATTCACTCCGATGATCCATGATTTCTCCGATAGTTTCTCCGACAGCTACGCATGCCTCTTCACATCCTTCTTACCTTCAAACACTGAGCACTTTAGTGGCAAGAAGTGTGTCCAGAGTTCGTGCCGCTACCGGTGGGTGCGTTTTCGCGCTTGCAAGTAGCATGTGTCATACTTGATCCGTTTGTTTATCATGATTTGTGCGTCTATCTTATGATAGACAGCTTGTGCCATGTCATTCACGACAATTTCATCCATGATTACGTGGTTATCGCATGATAGACATCTTGTGCTGCGACACCTGCTTTTTTTTTTAAATGGAGATTCGGCCGAGGCCTGCTCCCCCTGACTTTAACTTTGAAATTGCAATTGTACAAGGAAGGGCATAGTACCCATGGGACCCCCCTTATCCCACAAGAACAGGGGTTTACAAGACTGGGTTAAATGGAGGTCACAACTACCGCGGGGATGGACAAACGGTGGCACCTCAGCCACATGCAACAATCATTCCAAGATACACTATCCCTTACATATTGTTGCCAGGGGTTGAACCCTCACCCCTGCCTCAAGAGGCGAGAGGCCCAACCACTAGGCCAGCGAACTGGGACGCGACACCTACTTTTCCATTGCCCTGTGTTTATCGTGACTTACGCATTTATCGCACGATAAATTGCTTCTGCCATGTCACTCGCGATAGACACATGTGCGTAAACTTTTAAATGTGGGGATCGACTCTTGATTATGAGGAGGTAATCATGTGGAGCGCCACCCTTTGCGATTGACGGGGCAGCCTTCAAAAGTATTTGAATGCACACTTTGTGTCACAAATTGCAATCCCTTTGTCGCTCTTGAATTTGAGCATCTTGAGAAATCTCAAGTCACCATGGAGAGTGGTTGGTAGTGAAGCGATGAGACAGTGGCCGCATGGATAGGAAATGAAAGTTTCTCTTTTGTTTCCTTGTTGGAAATGGTCTGATGTTCGCGAGCTGTTGTTTTGAAAAAAATCTAAAGATGAACGGATTAAAATTAAAAGAAAAATCATTGTCTCTCTCTTCTACACGTGCATTTGGTGTTAGATTCAAACTCCAGCTTCCAGAGGCCGCTACTGCTTTGCCTACCAACTTGTTGAATTCAAAAGTAATTCATCAAAAAGAAAAAGATTGTAACCTTTGCTACGACGGTCTACCTCTTGGAGATGTGAAGGGTCGAATCTTAAAGGTTCTATCTCTGAGATAGCAGAAGTTTATCGCCAGAGCTCGATTCGGGGTCCCTTTCATGGCCTTGGCATCCCCCTCCCTCATGATAAGCAATGGGGCCCTGCTCGTGGGGGGATTGGTAACCTGGCCCCTATTTTGGAGGGGGGATCTTGTGTCGCTCAAGGGGCCTCCAAGGTTGTTGAACCTCCCTTGGTTTCTCTTAGTAGAGCTGCAATTCTGTCAAAGCGAGAAAAGGTTAAGAAAGTTTGTCTCATTGGACAACTGTTTGGCCCTAGGCCTCCGCTCAACACCGTGTGCCAGTGGCTTCGGAAAGAGTGGTTCCCCTGTGGGTTGATTGTTAGCAAGTGTCAGTTCTTACTGGCTAGTCATATGTTGCTAGTCTTTGAGAATGAAGATATGGCGTTCCAAGCCCTCAATGTCGAAACCTGGCAACTTGGGCAGGCGACCCTATGTTTGTTCAGATGGTCTCCCGATTTCATCCTTGACAAATCAAAATCTCTCTCCTACCCTCTCTGGGTCGAGCTCACCAACCTGCCATACTTCTTGTACAACTTTGTATGGGACATCATTTCTCCAATCGGTAAGCCGTTGGCCTCGCAGGAGGATGTTGGTGGTTTCATTTACGAAGGTGCCAGGCACTCTTTCAATGCTCCGTGGCACCCTCAAAGCTGTGTCGAGGCTGACCTCAACTCACTGCATCCTTCAAAGATCAAAGTGGACTTGGGTGAAGGGGAGGTATGGGAACAAGATGTTAACTACAAAAATCTACCCAACGTGTGTTTTTTATGTGGCCAACAAGGACATAGGATCAAAGAGTGCCCATTGAGAAAAAAAAGCAAACAAATACAAGAAGCGTCCAAAAAATCTCAAGACATCAATTGGACCCTAACTGGTGAATGAAGAGGAAGTTAAGGGCTCCCAAAACCCAGAATCCGACTCAGATAGGTTCCTAGGATGACTTCTGAGAGAAACTATACTCCTGATGCCCCCCCAAACAACTTGTATTGCAATCTGGAAAAGGAGATTAATGAGTTTGATTACCCAGATAGGAACCAGTTTGAAGTGGACACTAGCAACAAAGCCTTAGAGTTCCCTAACAACAAAGAATCCAATCAGGAGAGCTACACTACAAGCAAAGAAGACGGCTTTACCACTAGTAATGAAGACAACATGGATAGTGAGACTTCCATCATTGGATCAATTATTCTGGATACTATCTCGTGTTCACTTCAACAAGAGACCTCCCACAAGAGAAAACAGCCTATTGAGCTACCCTGGAAAAATAGGTTACTAAGTCGGGACACCCTCCCAACGAAAAAGAAAGACGAATCCAAGAGGAGAAAGGATAAGACCCCTTCCCACGAAGAGGCTAAATTATGGAAATGATCATCATCTCTTTAAATGCTAGGGGGTTGACTGACCCCTCAAGAGAGACCATCATAGGTCAATGGCTTCATGACATTAGCCTAAACCCTGAATTTATCTATATTCAAGAGACTAAAATTGATGGAGCAGACCTCCAGAAACATCTTAGACAGGTATCCCCGACCCATGTCTGGATCTCGATGTCGCACCCCCGGGGGTTCGATGGGACGTTAATTGGTATAAACCAATTTTGGTTTATAAAGCTTGAGAAATCCATCGAAGACCAGTGCCACCAATGGATTGCTGCTTCCTTTGGTGGCCCCTTTCAATTCACGCTAGTTTCTTTGTACGCCTCAAATCGGGAGCTGGAGAGACAGAACACCTGGGCCTCCTTGGACTCGCTCCCCTACAACGTACTAATTTGTAGTGTCTTTAACATGGTAGAGGAACCTACAGACAAATGAAAAATCGACAATCATGAGAAAGAAACTTGGGACAAAACCAAGCTGCACCTTGATTTGGTCGAATTCAAAGACTCGAATGGCTTTTCGTGGTCGAATATCCAAGCAGGCGAGGACCTAAGGAAAGCTAGGCTGGATAGAAGCTACATTTCTCAGAACATTATTCACGAGTGGGGCCATTCTTCCCTCTTGCAATGCACTGACCTTACCATCTCTGATCACTACCCAATCATTATCGCTTTCCAACCTCTCACCAAAATCCGTAAGGCTCCTTGGTTTCACACCTGCACCACTTCCTTATCTCTCCCCTCCATCCATCAAGAAATTGTTGAAGTGTGGAAGGAGGTGTTCGCCTCCTACTCCTCCCTAGCCAAGAGTTGGAGACATGCGGTCGATAAGTCATGGCAAATTATGATAAGAACCAGGAAGATGCTTGACACTGTTCGGTGGGCTCGTAGAGAAGCTCTATATCATAGACTCTAGAGATTTGAGGAGGAAGTGAACAAAGGAAAAACTCAATCCCAGAAGGTTCTACGAAAAATTAGAGAACTGCTGAAATACGAGGAAGAAATACAAAGGAAAAATTTGCAAATATTCTTTAAGGAGTGGTGGGCTGGCAAAGCTGACAAACCCACCAAAGAGATGTGCCGCATCCTTAAAAGGAAACAAAACAGAGAATCGATCCCCCTATTGCTAGACTCAAATGGTGATGTATGCAATATAGAAGAAGAAAATTTTGGAATCATTGAAGAGCACTTTACAAGACTCCTTGGGATCTTGACCCCCCTCTCCCACCATAGACAAGACTGCATGGCAACCATATCTAGGGTATCCTCTCATAGGATCCCCCACAACCTACATTCCCTGCTTGATGCCCCTATCTCGGAAGAAGAAATCATGGGAGTCATTGATGCCCTCCCTAGTGGCAAAAGCCCAAGGCTGGACGGGCTCACTAATGAGTTCTTTAATTCCTTCAAGTTGGTGGTTGCCACCCCTCTTCGTCTGGTCTGGGAAGAGGCACTCGAGTTTGGTGCGCTTCTGACTTGTCTCAACAATGGCATCATCAAGTTAATACACAAAAAAGGGGAAAAGAACAGAATTGAGAACTGGCGTTCGATTACGATGATCCAAATGGGATATAAGATCATTGCCAAAGTCATAACCAATAGAATTTCCAGCCATTTTAGAGTGTGGTTATACGAGAACCAAAAGGGTTTCATCAAATGTAGGTCAATCTTGGAAGCCATTATAGATATTTGGGAAGATCTCGACTTTGCAAAGGAGTCAAGACAAGATGTGGTTTTCCTCAAGATCGACTTTGATAAAGCTTACGATAGGCTAGAATGGGACTATATTCTGCAATCACTTAAAGATCTCGGATGCAGTCAGAAATTCACCAAGATGATCTCAACCCTTTTGGGAAACGCATCGACTCAAATTAATGTTAATGGCCAACTTTTGAAGGTGATCAAGCTTAGAAGATCGATTAGACAAGGGTGCTTGTTGTCTCCCCTTCTCTTTGCCATTGCCACAGAAGGGCTTAGCTAGCTGGTGGAACAACAGGTGGAAGCAAGTAATATCAAAGGCCTTCGATTGCCTCGTGACCACGACCAGATCACCATGAGACTTTTTGTCAATGATATGAATGCATTTGTCCACAATGATAGTACTAGCTTGGTGACATTTTGGAGGTGCCTGGATATCTTCTGCAAAACCTCTGGTTCCAAAATCAAACACTCAAAGATTGCTTTCGAAATCTATTGTTGGAACCCAACCTCACCTTCTCTTTAATCATGGCTGTCAAAACATTCCTCAGGGTCAAATTTTCCAGCTTCTTATGATTCCTTGAGGTTTTGGCATCTCGATGGAACAACGATGGAACTGAGTCCTCGCAAGACTCGAAAGAAAGCAAAAATTTTGTAGAGGTACGCAAATCAATCTCACTGGTCATGCTATGTTTATCAACACGTTCCTCATTTCATCAAACGTCTACTTCCTCTCTTGTTGGAGACTGAAAGAGCAAGAGTTGTCCAAATTGGATAGTATTTACAGAAACTTCCTTTGGACAGGTGATCACAACAGGAGGGGGGTGCCTAAAATCAAGTGGTCCATCTGCACCAGCCAAAGAGATAGTGGGGGCCTTGGCATTCTCGACATTGGGTGCATGGCTAACAAACTTGTGGCAAAATGGATGATTAAGGCATGGTGCAACGGGGAGGCCTCGTGGGCCAAGTTGATCTTTAGAAACAAGAACGAGTTGACTTTCATGGGATTCCCAAATTGGAAGAATCTTGACATTCTGACCCTTTTGTTTTTCCCAATCCCGATTTTCCCAAAAGGCTCTAATCTCGTGTGCTCATTTTGGAAGAGTTTGACTAAAGTCAAAAGCTTCACAAGAATAATTGAAGATTTGAAGTTGGTGGTCTGTATCAGACAAAACGACTCTATCTAGTTTTCGATCCATGACATCCGGATTGTGGAATCTTGGAGCATTCGAAATGCCAAGAGGCTATGGGAGAAAGCCTTCAACAAATGGAGACATCTTTGGAAACAAGACACCAACCAGTGGATCAACTTCGATGATAATGACCCTAGCATCAACATTACCTATGAAGAATCAAATACTTTGCAAAGCAGACGTCTTGCCTAGGACCACTCTAAAATTCATCTTCTCATGGGGCATGACACGTCGAGCCCGCTTGGCCTTAGATGGCACAATGGCAATTGCCTAACAAAAATCCTGAACATCAAAGAAACCATCAATTATGAGGCTAACCTCAACAAGAAGTGGTGTCTGTCGTGGATGTGACTGCGGTGGGACATGAAGTTCATGGCTATCTGGCACCTTCTCATAGAAATCAAAAAGTATGTCCTCTTATGGCAAATTCTTCACCATGGGAGCTAGACCAACCTAAAGGCTAGCAAAATGTTTCTCACATCTTCTTTACTTGTTCCAACTCCAACAGGCTCTAGAAGATTGAAGATGTTTCTCACATCTTCTTTACTTATTCCAACTCCAACAGGCTCCAGAAGATTGTCGGAAAGAAAATTAGACTTCAGAAACATATTAGTTGGAAACAAGCTCTGCTGGGAGAAGCGATCGGCTGCTCCGTGACTCTTTGGAATGCCATCAGAGGGGAGGTCCTATGGAAAATCTGGCGGGAAAGATGTGCTTATAACTTTGGTGAGTCCCCCAAAGAGTGGTCGATTGAGAAATTGCTACCCTCCTTGGCAAAAGAATCGCTAACTGTATGAAATCCCCCCCTTCAGGCATCATCAAGTGCTCCTTTTGATCAACAAAAAGCTTAAACTCAAGTGGGCCCCCCATAAGGGTGATGAGAGAGTGATAAATCATCTTTCTAATGCCATCTAAAATCTGTAAAAGCTACCCCTATTTTGTGGGATTTAGGGGATCCTGTGGGCACTAGTCCCCTTCCCTTGTACTTTTCTTTTAATTAATACAAGTCCGGGAGAGTAGGCTAAGGCCGAACTTCATTTATTAAAACAAAAAGGCATACCAAGTATAACATCATAGGACTGCAAAGGAGTAATTCAGAATGTGCATTCATCTATGTATGAACCTATACAAATCTCAACATTGTGCAGTTCACTTGTAACATTATATATATTTCCTTGAAATGCAGCCTTAACTTTATGCATAGAAGGAAGTGGGTTTAATTGGAGATCTTGCACTAGTGTATGAGAAATAAAATCATGTGAACTACCATCATCATGTAAAATATTAACAACTTGTTGTAATATACCCATGGGGGAGCCAAGAACCACACCACCTTACATTGATGTGGCAAAGCTCAAGGAAGACTCTCCTTTCATCCAACCAACCCTCCATCATGCTCAAGCCATTGGCCATCAGCTCCAAGCTATGCCACAAACCCTTGAGAACATGGAGACGAATTTCATCAAGGATCCTTGTCCACAAATGGAAAATACAAGAAATGCAACACATTCTACTCACACACAAAGGAGAGACAAGCATGCATACACACCTCGCTCTCACACTCAAAGACAAAATACAAGAATGCACAAAGTCTAAGAGTAAAAGAGTTCTTCCATTCATAAAAGGATATATACATGGAGCTTACATCGACCCAAAAGCTTCCCTTTTCAAAAATGAGCTTCTATATTTATAGCCTAAGCTCTTTTTCCCATGTGCTCCTATGACTAGTCAAAAAGGGAGCATGTGCTTAACTAACATATCTTTAGGAGATCTTGGCAAATATTCCTTTCTAACAACCAAATCCCAAGAAAATGAAGGTGTGGGATTTCTTGTGGGTTCTTCCCTATCTCTTGCAAAAAGGTGGGTTATTTACAAGGCCTCCATACCATAATATTGGAGACATATTAAAAAGTGTCCTAAGAGGGTGTTCTTATGTGAAACTCTAAATATATACAAAGAGAGGTGTTACCATGACCAAGGGAGGGTTCTTATGCACAAAAGAGGATGTGTGCACACCCTTAGACCCAATACTCTCCTTCCCCTAGACTTTGTCATCCCTGACAAAGCTAAGAGAAGAGGATCATACATAGCTCAATTGGTCCAAGTTTGAGTCTTCAAATCTTCACGTCTTCAAGTATGTAATTCGTCTTCGAATCTTTAGGTCTTCAGGTCTTCAAGGCTGAGCGACACAATCCCCTTGGGGGGCAATCAGCCCTGCATACATCCTATTGTGTAGCCCTTTGTAAGACTGGAAGAGCCTTCACAGGGAGCGTCCAAACCCAAAATTAACACATAAAAAGAAAGTGGACTATATTTGAAAAAGAAGCAAACAATAAACATTTATTCCACATTTACTTTCCCACTTTAGGGAGCATCAAGTCCTACAAGACTATGCTCTACTAGAGAGAATTCTACATGAAGATCTTCCCTCCCATGGTGTGTCTACTTCTCTAGCATGTATATTAGATTTTGGACACAATCGCGTAAAGGGCAATCACAAAATTAACATAGTTTGGCTTGATGTAGATCAATTTCTTGATCTATATGCTAGAGGTGGTGTGTCCTCTTAAGTGCAATATGCACTGTGGGTTGCAATTTGAAGACTCAATGGGGAAGAAAAATAGCATATTCAATGACACAATGAAATAAGAGAAAGAAGTTGAAATTAGGAGTACAAACAGCTCAAAAGAGGATTAGGAGACGTAAGCATACACCTGTATTCTCAATGCTGGACTTCGATTCTAAACATACATGCTCAAGAGTCTAGTCTTCCAACTAGCTGCCCAAAAGAAGATTGGCCAATCATTGCTTGCCCACTACTCACTCAGAGTGCCAAGGTAGTTGATTCCAAATCTACCAAGTGGAGCACTAGTGGTAAGCTAAGAGCTCTACACACACAAAAGAAGGCAAAGCTTCAGCTCTGCATTCCTCAAGTCTCTCTCTGATCTTGTGCCTCCTCCTCTGTTGAAGGAGAGGTCTACTTATATAGTTTTTCCTGAAAGTGAAGATAGCAAAAGGGGACAAAATTAGTTTCTTCTTTGGCAGAGAGCATCTAACACTTTTGACAATTTTGGTACTCTGAAAGCTTCCTTCTTGGTCCACTTTTCCTGCACCGTCATTATCTTCCAAATTCTTGTATTCGGCGCCATCCACCGTCCATGAGTTCTCCGCGTGCAAGTGGCTGAAAATTTAGACTATATGGAGATCTGGGAAATTTAGTCACTTTTTCAAGTGAAAAAGTAGACTAAATCAAAAGTACACCCTTTTCTTAAAAATTAGATTACTTTTGAAGTAAGTAGACTAACTTCATAAAATTGGTGAACTTTTGAGTAAGTCGACTAACTTGTAAAATTTGACTAAAAAATCGACTATTTGGTCAACTTAGGAAAATTAGACAACTTAGAGATTTGGCTAAAAAAATCGACTATTGGGTCAAATTAGGAAAATTAGAAAACTTAGAGATTTAGACGACTTGGGAAAATAGGTCAACTTGGGAAAATCGACTAATTGGTCAACTTAGGAAAATTAGACAACTGGGAGAATTAGACGACTTGGGAAAATAGGTGAAATGGGAATTTAGACAACTTGGGAAAATAGGTGAAATGGGAAGTTAGGCAACTTGGGAAAATAGGTGAACTGGGAAAATAGGCAACTTGGGAAAATAGGTGAAATGGGAATTTAGTCAACTTGGGAAAAGAGGTGAAATGGGAATTAGACAACTTGGGAAAATAGCTGAAATGGGAATTAGGGAACTTGGGAAAATAGGTGAAAATGGGAAATTTGGCGTTCTTCATGAGTTGGATCCCCCTTCCACCATTTTCTTTCTCTTCGCTTCTTCTCCTTCTCCTTTTGTTCAAAATCGAGGTAACTTGCCTTGTGCTTGGATTCTGCATCTTGAAAAGCAAAACAAAAAAATAGATTATTTTAAGGGTGTATCAAAGTACCCCGCTACAGGTTCCCCACCACTTAGACATTGTCTGTCCTCGGAGAAAATAATACTCTTTTTTCTTCTCTCTTTTCTTTTTCTCTCTCTCTTTTTTTCTTTTCTTTTCTTCTTCTTCTTTTTCTTTTTCTCCTTTTTCTCCCTTTATCTTTTTCTTTCTTCCTTTTTTTTTGTTGATACAATAGAACAATCATTCAAAACACCTCTGTTAGATACTTGACTGCTGAATTAAACATGTATTGTAATCATTTTCCACATTATACTGGGTAGGGTTCAATGTACTTGAGCAATGTCTTCGATATGGCCAATGAGTGGAAGGTCGAGTAGGCCTGATGGTGACCAACAGGTTCCCCCATCTAAATCCAATTCTCTCTATGCTGGATGCAGGGCTTGAGTCCGAGCAGGAGAAGCCAGCCCAGGCATTTGAATATCCACTTTAATACTCCTGCCTATATTTAACCAGGTAGTAGAGGTGGCAATCTCGATCAGATATTCCTTCAGAGAGTCTAGAAACTAAAAGATCTACCCCTGGGCCACCACCTTGAGTTGTTAAAGCAGATTCCAAATGATCAGGAGATGCAGAATGGGGCATGGCTTTTGACTATTGCAACACCGGCTGTGGTGTAGCTAAACCTTGGAGTGCATGAATTGATCTCTCGTGTGCGTATCTCTCTCTTTTTCTATCTTCTTTCAACCAAAACCCACTGGGCTTAGGCTTAGGCTTGCTTGCCGACGTTATTTACAGGGCTTTGCTAACGAAGCTAGTCTACGACCCCCCTACCGACTAAACTAAGGGAGAATGGCCGCCCGCCGGCATACTTACCCCTTATCTTGATTAATTCATCCTCTATCTCATTCATGAGATCATAGTCCGCCGCTTCATGTGAAGCCTTTAGGTAACCGCTGTTCCAAGACCAACATGGTCTCTTTAGCTTCACCAACATGGGCCGACCATCACATACGGGATTGGGTGGCAGGCTGAGGTGCGAAGCTAAGCTCAACTTGTTAAAAGCTGATGCATTGAATGGCTTCTATCGTTCCAGTTGTTGGGGATGGTTTTTCCCACCATGTGGCACGAGCTGGTGTAGAGAGGGAAGGAAATTGACCGCGAGGAAATTTGCAGTTGATGGATGCCCCAACAATCCTCAAACAATGGACTAAGTTTAACTCAACTTGTAAGTCGATCTGCTGTGATCAATTTTCGACTTGCTGCTGGGAAAGAACTTTGCCGAGTAAGAACCAATTGTCATGCTGCTGCGCTGAGAAGTGACTTCAAAAAAATCGACTTTTGTTGTGCCGCTGCCTTCAACCTATTGTGAGGCTGAAATCGACTAAGTATGTGAAAAATAGACTCAATTGAGTGACTAACAAATTGACCAAAAAAATTTGACTAAGCTTGCAAAAGTCGTCCTTAAAATTTGCCTTAAAAAATTTCGACTAAAAAGAAATCAACCAAAAAGTTTAGACCTTAAAAATCACCCAAAAATTTAGACTAAAAAGTTTGACTAATAAAAATCGACCTATTAACTAAAACAAAATCGACTTTTCCTTGAAAAAAAAACTGACCTAACTAAAAATTCGACTTTTTTTTTGGATTTGAAAAAAATCGACCGAAAAAAATTCGACCAAAAAAGAAATCGACTTTTTTTTTTACTGAACTTAAAAAAGTCGACCTAACACCCAAAAAAAAATCGGCTTTTTTTTTGAACTTGGAAAAAAATCGACCTTTTTTTAAAAAATCAACCTTTTTTATGACTTGGAAAAAAATTTGACCTATCAACTTGACCGAAATCACTCAATCGACTTATTTTAGGAAATCGACTAATTAACCCACCAAAAAAAATAAATGACCTGCTCCAAGTGGATAACTTCTTTTCTTTCTTGTCCGCTTCTGCATACTTTGGATTAAGTCGATAAATCCTTCCTCTTACTGGCTTAGCATCATGAATGAGTGGGATAGAATGCTCTCCAAGATGAACAAGAATTCCTTCTAAGTCATGGTAACTCCATGCAAACACATCCTTGAAGTTTTGCATGAAAGTGGTTACCCGATGGAGTAAGGATGGATGATGCCAAAGCCATGTTGCTAGTAAGATCGGTTGTGAGTGTTCCTCATTTCCAAGATTGACTTGCCTTACAGGTTGAGATGACATGGCTAATTGTTCGTTTTGATCTTCAAAAATGCATTGTGGATAGGCCGGCGATTCCTCTATGTTGATTTTTTATTCCTTTTCTTGCATCCATGAAGGTGAAAGCTCTTTCATCCACGGTATGTCAGATGGTATCAGTAAGTCGTCTATTGCAGCTCTTTTCTCCTTTCCTTGGATCAAATCCTTCGAGACTCCTTTCTTTCCTCTCCTCAAGTCCATGACGGGTTCTCCAAGCCCAAGAGTTTCTACCTATTCAGACTCTTCTTCACAAATAGGTATGCCATAACATGGAAAGGCTTCCATCCATTCCAAAAGATCTTGGTCATCGTTTATTTCAATTTCATTACATGCTTCCGCGATAGCAATGTGTTGTTCTTTGAGAATAGAGAAATAATGAGCATTACCTCCTTGAGATCTTTTCGGATCTAAATGTACTTGTTTCTGTATTTGCCCCGGCAGGTTAACTAAAATAGTATCATTTCCCCAATCATGCATGTCTTGGATGTGCCTTAGCCATGGCCTCCCTATGAGTAGAGGAAAGCCTCCATTGACCTGCGGTAGATTTAACACCACAAAATCTAGAAAGAATGTCAGCCCGTCCATCTCTATCGGTACCTTCTGTACAATACCAAGAGGTTTAACTCGACTCTGGTCAGCCAAGGTTATTGTGAACTTTGCTTCACTTGAAAGTTGGAGTCCAAGTGATTTGAGGGTAAAATCTGGCATGAGATTTATGCCTGAACCTCCATCGATTATTACTCCATTTATAGTTATTCCATATATAGTGACTGATAGACATGGGCTCCTGAAGTCGGTTAGAGAGTTGGTTGATACCTTTGTGAAGTTCTCGGAAATTGAAGCTTTCACCACATTCGTTGGAGTGTGCCCACCACTTATTGCAAGCATTGTCGGAGGAGACAATGTCTCTATGATCCCTATAACTTCACTTCTAAATCTTTCATCCATTCTTAATAGATCATACAATGATACCTGTTGGAAGGTGCTCTTTAATATTTCTTCTGTCTTGATGATGGATGGTATTGGCAAAGGTAGAGGAGGCTTGTTACATGAATGGAGTTCCCTCATCGTTTCTTCAAAAACTTTGTCTATTTCCTGTAAAACTTTAGAATTTTTCGTACTTGAGTCTTTTTCTTGGAGGACCCTTGCTTCTGCTTTCTTTTTCTGGGCTCTAGTCTACACCCCTTGTTCTTGATCCATTTCTTGCAATGCCAAGCTGAAGGATGGGCTTGCATTGCGTTCTTGATTTCCTTCTCCTCTCTGTTGTGCATCAAGTTGTAACTCTGGAGCATAGCTTGGGTTTTCTTTTTCTGGTCCATGATTGTGCATGGAAACATCTCCATGACGTTGACCAAGATCACTTAGTGGAGTGGCATGAATGTAGGCAAAAGAGTCGATTTCAAAAAATAGTCTATTTTCCTTAATTGAGTCATCCTGGGAAAATAATTCGACTTCAAAAATTTGACCTTTTTTAAGTAGACTATTTTTAAAAGTTTGGGCAACTTCAAGTTGACCATTTTCCAAAAATTGGTCTACTTTGTGAACATGGTCATTTTTACAAAATTGGTCAAATTTTTTAGTCACTTGCTCCTCTTTTAAGTAGACTTGCTGAACTTTACAAAATTGGTCAAATTTTTTAGTCACTTGCTCCTCTTTTAAGTCGACTTGCTGAACTTGACCATTTTTAAAAATGGGTCAACTTTTTTAGGTGAAACAAATCGTCCATATTTCCTAGGGGTATCACACCCAATTGGGTCCTCTTTCTCAGATAAGTGCCACTGTGAGTGTACAGGAGAAAATTGGGTACCTGGATATTTAAGAGTGCTGCTCTCTTCTCTCTTACTTGAATGAATTGTTGGTTGCTTTCCCTTATCGACAGAGATAACATTGACTTGGTAGCATGGAGCTGATCCGCTTGTAGAAGCCTTCTGCTTCGGACAGGCCTTCGAATAATGATCCATTGTATCCGAGCAAAACCTGCATGGTGGATACCCTTCTGGGATGGAGCATTTCCCTTGAAAATGCCCATATTCGCCACATCTGTAGCACATGATAGGACGAGCTTGTCTTCTAAATGGAGGTTTTCGTTCGTTAGAGGGGTTTACCTGAGGAGTGGTATACATGCTTTCGATTTGAAATCTTGGAGTTGGTAATAAGGGTTGATGTACGGATACACTTGGTGACACCCAATTCGCTTGCATCCCCTTGAGAAAATAGCAATCCCTTGCTTCATGGCCTGGTTTTCCACAAAATTGACACACCAACCTCTCCGGACAATCTTGAGAAGAATGTCCTGATTTCTTACATAAGGTGCACCAAATCGATGTTTTTACCTCTTTTTGCGTTCTAAGCTCCTCCAATTCTTGTCGTAGTAGAGCTAGCACTTCATCCCTTCCTTGCCAAGCAGCTTTTTCCTCTTGCAAGGTCTTTTGTAACTTCAAGGCTTCTAACTCTCTTCTTAGTTGGGCAAGAGGATCACTTGTGAATTCATCCGTACCTTCATGTTCTTTGAACTGGACTCTCGCTGCTTCGATCCTTGAGGCTGCAGCTTTGAATTCCTCCAATGATGCATCAACTTGTAGCAACTCTCTAAGCTTTTGTTGAGAAGTTTTTGGTAGAGCCTTCTCTACCCATTTCTTGACTAGAAAATCCCCAGGATTGTGAGGAAGACAAGAAACTAACGACTTTACTCTGGTCATTAACTAAGAGAATGCCTCTCCTTTTTGTAGTTTAAGATTTTCCAATTGATCAAGAATGCATTTTGTGGAGTTACCTGGGGTAAATGTAGTTGTGAAGGCAGTTTTGAGGGCATCCTAGGTGGTGAAGTATGCTTCATCATGTTGATTGTACCATCGTCCGTGAGCCCTTCAAGAGTGGTCGAAAACAAGGCAAGGAAGGCATCTTCTCTTTGATGTAAACCCTTACTCTTACATAGGGGAAGAAACCTCCTGACGTGATCGTCCGCATCCTCATGAGGGGCTGCCTTGAAGGAAGGAAACTTGATGTTGATCCGAGAGAGCAAGTTAGCCAAATCATCCCCATCACTACCGCTTGTGGCCTTTGGTTGTCTGCCATGTCCGTCAAAGGAGGCGTTGAGTGCCGATCCAAGATGCTTCACGATGATGATGGGTCGGGAAATGGAAATGGAAGTGGTGGAGCTCTAGGAGGGATGTAGTGTAATCTTTTGCGTTGATAACTCTTTATGGGAGTCTTAACGGGACTAAGGGATCCTTCCTTATGGCTGGAGCTAGTATGAGTCATAGACTATCGCTCTAACACTCTTCATCAACTCGGTTCTTCTTGAAAGAACTTGGAGAAGCTTGTAGAAGGTAGAAAAGTGTGTTTCGAAGCGACGAAGTTTGGTCAAGCGAACCGACACAAGACCAGCCCTTGAGCTTATGGAGAATCAAATAGACCTTATAGGCATGCAATAAGTACAAAGAAACACACTACGTACTTTGGAGCATCAAGGAGAATGAGTCGATACAAAACAGATAGGTTCACGGGTGACTAGCTCAAAAAACTTACTATCTATGGAAGAGACAATGAACTTCAAATGCCCATAGCGACCAGCGTGATTATAATTAGTAAAACTCCTTTTATGGGAGTGTTACACATAGGGTTGAATGTATGGAATGCACAAAATTATAGGAATAAGCAAAATATGCTATAGGAATGAATGCGACACTCACCGGTGGTACTTCCTATTTTTCAGGAATACGTAGAGATTGACCCCGAGACAAAAAAGCTGAGATTTCTCCCAATCTGCAGACAATTTATAGAAATAAACTAGACACTAATACCTTTCCAATGAGTCATCTTGCACTCAATTTGAAGCTCTGGAGAGAGAGCAGCAGCCTCTGCACGATCACTGTTGGCAAAGAAGATGATGTAGAGAATTGAAGGAGCAAAACAATGATGGTCACAAGTGTATGTATATTGCTTCCATGTAATTTACAAGTGATTTCAAGTCTTTATATAGCCTCTAGGAGTGTTCCACGACTTTTACAAGTTGAATTTGAATTCAAATGAAGGTGGGAATGGTTTTTGGAGGGAATCAATTCACTTTCCTACAATCTAGGAAAAGTGAAGATCTAGTTTGATCTACTTTTAGGTGATTGATTGCTTGATTGAATGCAACTTCAACCACCACAAATTCGTGGGATTTGGGCTCTATATTTCTACCTTTACATGTGTAAAGCTCAAGGCTTTTACAACGGTAAAAGAACCATAAAAAATTTCTCAAAAAATACAATAAATGAGCATAAGAAAAAAAACTCTCCAACGGATATTCTTTCGACGCGATAGCCTTTGATGTAGATCAAATCCACCTCAAGCATAGTGTAAGCTTGATGTTCCAACAGCTCCCCCTCAAGCTAAAGTATGCTTGAGTCTTCATTCTCTGATAGGTTGAATACCTGCCATAGCTTTGAATCTACAAAGCTTTACTCCATCAAGTGCCTTCATCATCATATCAGCTACTTGCTTTTCAGTAGGAACAAAAGAAATGTCGATCTCCTTTGCCATGAGCTTCTCCCTGATGAAGTGGTAATGGACTTCTATGTGCTTGGTTCTCGCATGGAAAATAGGATTTGTCGCTGGATGCATGGAACTTACATTATCTCCAACTATGTGAGGTTTGGAACTCACAAGTCCCAAATTTGTATACAATGCTTTTAACCATATTGCCTCTTGAGTTGATTCGGCCAAGCCTCTGTACTCTGCTTCAGTTGAAGATAAAGCAACTGTTGGTTGCTTCTTGGAACTCCATGACACTAGCTTTGAACCTGCAAATGCTAAGTAACCAGATGTACTTTTTCTATCATCCTTAGCTTCTGCCCAATCTGCATCTGAGTAGATTTTGATATCCGAATCTGAAGAGTAAGGATAGAATATACCTTTGTTGATTGTACCTTTGAGATACTTAAGTACTCTCTTAGCCACATCCATGTGTGGTCTTCTCGGTGAGTGCATGAACTGACTAAGCACTCCCACACTATATGAGATGTCTGCCCTTGTATGAGTAGCATATATCAAGCTACCTACCAAGCTTTGGTACTCTTTAATGTCTTCAATTTTCTCACCTTCATAAACACTAAGTTTATGATTCATCTCCAAAGGTGTACCTACAGGTTTAGTGTTCTCCATTTTGAACTTGAGAAGAAGACCCTGAATGTATCTTCTCTGAGTCAAATACATTCCTTCATCTGTATATATCACCTGCATACCTAGGAAATATGTGAGCTCACCTAGGTCATTGATTTTGAACTCCTCTTGCATGTGTCTTTTGATCCTTTGAATGCCATTTAGATCATCACTTGTCACAATAATATCATCTACATATACACATAGATAGATAACCTCATTGTGATCCCTTTTGATGAATAGAGAAGGATCTGAGCTGCTAGCTTTGAACCCTTGATCTTGAAGATATGTAACCAACTCATAATTCCAAGCTCTAGGAGCTTGTTTCAATCCATACAATGCTTTCTTAAGTTTGCAAACATAAGATGGATGATTAGGGTTTTCAAAACCTGGTGGTTGTGACATGTATACCTCTTCACTTATCCAACCATTTAAGAATGCATTTTTCACATCAAGTTGGAGAAGTCTCCAATTCCTTGCAACAGCTATACTTATCAATGTCCTAATTATAGTCATCTTTGCAACTGGTGAGAATGTTTCCTCATAGTCTATACCATGATTTTGTGAGCATCCTTTGGCAACTAATCTTGCCTTGTACCTGCAAACTGATCCATCTGAATTTCTTTTAACTTTATATACCCATCTGCAACCAATTACCTTTTGATTCGGTGACATTGGAACCAAATCCCAAGTGTCCATCTTCTTCAATGCATCTATCTCTTCGTTCACGGCCTTTTCCCAATTAGGGTTTCCCTTTGCCTCTTCATAGGTTGAGGGCTCCTCTGAAATAGAGTCTTTTGCCAAGTAGATTGAATGCTTCGTAACAAACATGGAATACTATCCATACCTTTCTAGTTGTTTCTTCTCTCTTGCTGATCTCCTAGGTGCTTGTTTGGAGCATTCTCCAACCTCTTGCATCTTTGCTTTGCCTCTTGACTTCCATAGCTTGTAATCCTTTTCTCTTTCATCTTTGTCATCATCTGTATCACTTCTTGGATCTTGGACCTATGTATCATGCTTGCTTCCTAATTGATGAGAGTCAGAATCAAGATCATATGGTAGTGTTACCTTTTGTTTGTCTTCATCATATCAAGACATGTGTTCTTCAAACACAACATCTCTACTTGTAGTGAATTGCTTGGTTGAAGGATTGAAGAACCTGTAACCCATCTGAGTTGAATCATATCCAATAAACACTGCCTTTGCTGCCCTTTCATCTAGCTTACCTCTTATTTGTGATGGTACATGAACATAAGCTAAACAACCAAAAACCTTGCAATGTCCAAGACTAGGTTTTCTTCCATGCCATGCTTCATAAGGAGTCATACTTTGAAGTGATTTGGATGGTAGTCTATCGACAAGGTACACAGCAGTTGAAATAGCTTCTGCCCATAGATAATGTGGCAACTTCTTCTCTTCAAGCATTGTTCGGGATGATCCAACCAATGTCTTGTTTCTCCTCTCTATAATTCCATTTAGTTGAGGAGAGTACCTAGTAGTCACTTCCCTTTTGATACCTTTGTCCTGCAAGAACTCATCAAACTCTTTGGAGAAGTATTCTCCCCCTCCATCAGATCTGAGCTTCTTTAGTGATCTACCTGTATGATTCTCCACATGTGCAAGATACTTCTTGAAGCAATCAAACACTTCATTCTTACTCTTGATAAAGTATAGAACAGTCCATCTACTATGATCGTCAATAAATGAGACGTAATACCTTGATCCTGCCAATGAAGGTTCTTGACTTGGTCCCCATACATCTGTATGTACTAAGTCCAATAAGTTGTTGTGGATGTAGCCTTTGTGGTTGAATGGTTGTCTTTGTGCCTTCCCAATCTGACATGCATCACACCTGTTGATCATGTGTTACTTTGATATGTTCGGCAGTCCTAGAACACTTTGATTCCTGCATATATCCTTCAAGGTTCTTTCGTTCACATGAGCAAGTCTCTTATGCCACACTTCAAGATCACTTAGGGTTTGAGACCCAAAGTTGAATAGAGCTATGTTCCTAGTTTCTCCTACTTCAAAAGTAAAGAGCCTACCATGCTTCTCACCTCGGGCTATCTTCTTGAACCCTTGACATGGATCTTCCACAAAAGCTCCATGTTGGGTGAACCTAACTTGCAAGCCTTTTTCAACTATTTGGCCTTCACTTATTAGGTTTTTAGTGATAGTGGGTACATAGAGAACCTTACTCAAAATGTTCGTCCTGCCATTGGAAGCTTTGACATTACCAATCTTCTCCACATTGTGCTTCGTGTCATCCCCTGTTTGCTCTTCATGTCTATGCTTTGGACTTTCCAAATCAGATAGAAGAGCAATGTTGCCTGCAACATGATTCGAACATCTTGAATCTATGTAGAACAAATGATCATCTTCTTTACCTTCTTTGTGGCTTAGATTCATAAGAAGCAATGAGTCTTCATGTGGTTGATCTTCTGAATAATTGTTGTAGTCCCTTCTATTATAGCCTCTATTGTTATTGTTGAAGTTGTGTCCACCTCTGCCTCTATTGTTGCCATATCCACCTCTTCCACTTCCTTTCTGGGTCTTCCCATTGAACCAGCAATTCTGAGTGGTGTGGTTGGTCTTATCGCATATGGCACAAGGTTGAACATTCTGACCTTTGGCTTTGTCTTGCTTTGGTCCTTTCTTCTTCCCTTTCCACTTGCTCTTGCTTGTGAAGTTGGCTTGAGAAGTGTCTTCTTCATCTTCTTCCTTCTTCTTGCCTTTCAGCTTCTTATCCTTCTTATCTGCATATAGAGCACTAGTTGAATTACCATGATAAGAGTTACCTTCCTTTATGCTATTGTTGGCTTCTTGATTGAAGAGTTGTCTAAGAAATATATTGAAGTCTAGAGTTTGCACATCCGTGATGAGATCATAAGCGTCGTGAAGGATTGCCATTGCTTATCACTTCGAATGTCGTTGAGAATTTGCCTCATGATGACCTCTTCTTCAATCAGCTCTCCAATGGATGCTAACTGATCCGCAACCTCCTTGACCTTGGTAACAAACTCTGTGATGGTTTGTTTAGGTGTCTTCTTCATTTGGTTGAACTCGTTCCAAAGATGATTCTTTCTTGCTTTGGTACTAGCAGAAAAGAAAGTCTCGAGGGCATCCCAAGTCTCTTGGGATGTCTTGCATCCTCTAATATGTGGTAATAGAAAGTCAGAGATAGAGTTTTGGCTTGATTATCCCTTGCGCACCAAAGTGTGAGCTTATCTGTCTCCTCTTGTGTAGGTCCTCCTTTGGATCTTGGAATAGGCATAACTTCATCACCTGCTACAGTTCCATAAAGATTTCTACCTTGCAAATAGGCCTCCATTCTGATTTTCCAAGCCGCGTAGTTGTGTCGATCAAGCTTCTCGATCATTGAGGGAAAGCCGTCACCCATCTTGATCTAGCTCTGATACCACTGAAAGAACTTGGAGAAGCTTGTAGAAGGTAGAAAAGTGCGTTTTGAAGCGACAAAGTTTGGTCAAGCCAACCGGTACAAGACCAGCCCTTGAGCTTATGGAGACTCAAATAGACCTTATAGGCATGCAATAAGTGCAAAGAAACACACTATGTACTTTGGAGCATCAAGGAGAATGAGTCGATACAAAACAGATAGGTTCGGGGGTCGACTAGCTCAAAAAACTTACTAATAATATCTATGGAAGAGACAATGAACTTCAAATGCCCATAGCGACCAGCGTGATTACAATTAGAAAAACTCCTTTTATGGGAGTGTTACACATAGGGTTGAGTGTATGGAATGCACAAAAGTATAAGGAATAAGCAAAATATGCTATAGGAATGAATGCGACATTCACCTGTGGTACTTCCTATTTTTCAGGAATACGTAGAGATTGACACTGAGATAGAAAAGCTGAGATTTATCCCAATTTACGAAACCAAATGCTTTGCAAATTTATAGGCATAAACTAGACACTAATACCTTTCAAATACGTCATCTTCCACTCATTTTGGAGCTGTGGAGAGAGAGCAGCAGCCTCTGCAAGATCACTGTTGGGGAAGAAGATGATGCAGAGAATTGAAGGAGCAAGACATTGATGGTCACAAGTGTATGTATATTGCTTCCATGTAATGTAAAAGTGATTTTAAGTCTTTATATAGCCTCTAGGAGTATTCCACGACTTTTACAAGTTGAATTTGAATTCAAATGAAGGTGGTAATGGTTGTTGGAGGGAATCAATTCACTTTCCTACAATCTAGGAAAAGTGAAGATCTAGTTTGATCTACTTTTAGGTGATTGATTGCTTGATTGAGTGCAACTTCAACCACCACAAATTCGTGGGATTTGGGCTCTATCTTTCTACCTTTACATGTGTAAAGCTCAAGGCTTTTACAATGGTAAAAGAACCATTAAAAATTTCTCAAAAAATACAATAAATGAGCATAAGAAAAAAAACTCTCTAACGGATATTCTTTCGACACGTTAGCCTTTGATGTAGATCAAATCCACCTCAAGCATAGTGTAAGCTTGATGTTCCAACACTTCTAAGGGCTGAACTTCTAACAAGTTCAAATTGCAACCAAGGTCCCATTGGGCGTGCCAAAATGAGCACCTGTAGATCAATTTCTTGATCTATATGCTCGATGTGGTGTGTCCTCTTAAGTGCAATATGCACTGTGGGTTGCAATTTGAAGACTCAATGGGGAAGAAAAATAGCATATACAATGACACAATGAAATAAGAGAAAGAAGCTGAAATTAGGAGCACAAATAGCTCCAAAGAGGATTAGGAGACGTAAGCATACACCTGTATTCTCAATGCTAGACTTCGATTCTAAACATACATACTCAAGACTCTAGTCTTCCAACTAGCAGCCCAAAAGAAGATTGGCCAATCACTGCTTGCCCACTACTCACTCAGAGTGCCAAGCTAGGTGATTCCAAATCTACCAAGTGGAGCACTAGTGGTACGCTAAGAGCTCTACACACACAAAAGAAGGCAAAGCTTCAGCTCTGCATTCCTTCCTCAAGTCTCTCTCTGAGCTTGTGCCTCCTCCTCTGTTGAAGGAGAGGTCTACTTATATAGTTTTCTTGAAATTGAAGATAGCAAAAGGGGACAAAATTAGTTTCTTCTTTGGCAGAGAGCATCTGACACTTTTGACAATTTTGGTACTTTGGAAACTTCCTTCTTGGTCCACTTTTCCTGCACCGTCACTATCTTCCAAATTCTTGTATTCGGCGTCATCCACCGTCCATGAGTTCTCCGCATGCAAATGGCTGAAAATTTAGACTATATGGAGATCTAGGAAATTTAGTCGCTTTTTCAAGTGAAAAAGTAGACTAAATCAAAAGTACACCCTTTTCTTAAAAATTAGACTACTTTTGAAGTAAGTAGACTAACTTCATAAAATTGGTGAACTTTTGAGTAAGTTGACTAACTTGTAAAATTTGACTAAAAAATCGACTTTTTGGTCAACTTAGGAAAATTAGACAACTTAGAGATTTGGCTAAAAAAATCGACTATTGGGTCAACTTAGGAAAATTAGACAACTTAGAGATTTAGACAACTTGGGAAAATAGGTCAACTTGGGAAAATTGACTAATTGGTCAACTTAGGAAAATTAGACAACTGGGAGAATTAGAGGATTTTGGAAAATAGGTGAAATGGGAATTTAGACAACTTGGGAAAATAGGTGAAATGGTAATTTAGGCAACTTGGGAAAATAGGTGAACTTGGAAAATAGGCAACTTGGGAAAATAGGTGAAATGGGAATTTAGTCAACTTGGGAAAAGAGGTGAAATGGGAATTAAACTACTTGGGAAAATAGGTGAAATGGGAATTAGGGAACTTGGGAAAATAGGTGAAATGGGAATTAGGGATCTTGGGAAAATAGGTGAAATGGGAAATTTGGCCTTCTCATGAGTTGGATCCCCCGTCCACCATTTTCTTTCTCTTCGCTTCTTGTCCTTCTCCTTTTGTTCGAAATCGAGGTAACTTGCCTTGTGCTTGGCTTCTGCATCTTGAAAAGCAAAACAAAAAAATACATTATTTTAAGGGTGTATCAAAGTACCCCGCTACACTTGAAGATCTTCATATCCCTGCAATTCAAGGAAAAATAGCTCCAAGGAGCCCATAAACAATAGTAACCTTATAGTTCTCCATTTCGCTTGCATCGTAACCAAGCCACAATCAACCGTCTTCCCTAATCGGTTATCAAACAAGTCCATGTGTGAGGATTCGCATTGTTAAGTATGAGATAGATGTGGTTCGCTTAGTGCATTTCATGAGTGGTTTGTGTAGTGCTCACACAAGTATTGTGGACGTTTGCGTAATATAATGAGGAAAACTATGCTAAAAAATTATTTGAATTGTCATGCACAAAAATGGTACACATAAAATGTGATGTGCAAGTGATGGAGTAAAACATAGGCGAAATTACATGATTCAAATATATGTACAATGTTAGTACTCCTACCACCATTAGGTTATATAAACTTCATCAGATTGTTCGTATGTAAAGACCTACAATATTGAACACCATACCCAATGGAGGAAGTCACAGAACCTCAGCCAAGGGCACATCATCCTAAACTTCCACAAATCATATAATCAAGAGACCTTGTAGCTCAACAGAACACCTGTAATAGTCATTGGCATGAAACAAATACTACAAAGCATAACCATTGAGTGATAGCAGGAGGTGTGGACACAATCCCTAGTATAGTCTTGCACCGCAACCCACCAAGTGTTTTAGGCACAAAATCCTTCCAACCTAGACTACTCATAAAACACAAAAGCCAACGTTTTGCAGCAAAGTGTCACTACACAGAGATGTTCTTTGGCCAAGTAAAGATGCATGAATGCATTTCAAGCTATCTGTAAGTCTATGAATAGCATAAAGTTAGAAAAAACCCACACATCACCACTTTGTATAAGTTAGTTCATGGCAAGTGATGTCATTTCCAAAATAGAGACTCAATTGTTTCAATCATATTAGATCATATGTGCATCCAGAGAGCTTCCTAGTGGGCAAACAATCTGATGTTTCTTTATGACAAGTGTCAATGTTATTCCCATTATAAGAAACACATTGTCATTGTAAGAAGAGCACAAATAAGTGGACTACTGTCACAGTTATAGAGATCACCCAAAAGGTGTTATGAGCAAAATATATATTTCTTAACCAAATCTCTGAGATCAGAAGAGCTTGAGCAATGCATTTCAAGATCCATGCCACGTGTTAACCTAATGAAATAAAGCATCAAGCATAATTGATAGTGAGGAATGTGGATACAATCCCCATTGGGACAGTCGTACAACCCATCATCATGACATTGGGAGCACCCATTCTGGCAAATGAAGACATCAGTATTAATGAACATAAAGCATCACATGAAATTCCTATTCAGGGTAAAAGAGAGAAAGCAACAAGGAAATGAAGGCCACTATCCTGGAGTTTACATAAGTTCCTAGTCACTGTTGATCCCCACAAAGCTCATATTCATCTTTTTTGGGAAAAATAAGTACCATCCCATATGCATCATACAAGGTCATAAATTATGTTAGGAAGTACAACTAAGAGAGTTACTCCCCCATCCCGAGTCCTGCCACAACACAAACCGACTTAGAACATCTTGCAAATTCCTTACCTGCACACATATGGGTACCTTATAAATATTAATCCGTGGAGACGTGAGGACTGGTATGATGACCATGAGCAAGTGAAGGCACAAGTGTGTGAGTGAGAAGCACTCTAACATGCACACACATACACACACAAGGCAAGAACAAAGAGAGGAATAATGGAGTGCTTTTAATTATCAAAATATTCTCTTACAAAAGCTCTATTCTCCCACAAGCTAACCCCAAAAATGAGCTCTCTAGCTCTTTTTATATTTTTTGACTATCTTTGGCCCTGTCTAAACCTAATGTCCGGCCTACTTAAAAATTAGGGTCTAGGGCTTATTTGAGGGCTCAAACGCAGTCCAAAAATTATGAAAATTGATATGAAGCTGCTTCTGATACTCCTCAAGCTTGAGGACTCCTCAGCTTGTACAAAATGGAGTTGGAACTATCAAAAATGATATTTACAATGTTGATGTAGTGATGAAAATCACTTTTGATTATAAATAATTTATGAAAAAAATGATTAGGCCTTATTTTCGGATTGTGTTTGACTGCTCTATCTCCTCATTGCTTGTAGGCCAACAATCCCCCCTTTCTAGCATCTGTTACACCTTTCATACCTTTGTTCTGTAGGGTGGTCGATGTAGTATTGGATGACATTGGTGGCCAACTCGTTTTCTCAGAGCCTTAATCCTTTTGCCATATCCATTTGCAATGCATCCCAATTGATGGCAATGAGGATATTTGGTTGTGGTATTGTGTAATACTCTGAATACATGGCCTACTCACATGAAAATAAGTGAAGCAGGTCCCCACTCTGCAATCCTCATGAGTGCATTCAATGTATTCCACTTGTTTCAACTAGGGGGTTTGTGGAGCTTCAAATGTATCTTGATCTTCTATAGTAATCCATCCACCAAGAATAGGCTATGGTTCATAGTCATCTTCAAATGTTTGTTCCACTAGGATGGAGACGGTTTCTTCTTCAGTTAGAGCCTCAGGTGGGGAAGATGGTCGTTCATATTGTAGTAGCCTCATTTGTAGTTTTGCCACTTGGTTTTGAAGTTTTGTAAGCATAGTTAAATTCATAACAAGTGGAGAGGGTGAACATGTGGTATGCAGAGCGCCTTTAGTTTCTACCTATCTTTGTTGTTGGAGTTTGTTTAGATCTCTTGGCAATTGGTTGTGTGCCTCTAGCAAAGTGGCATAATCTTCTAAAATGATTCTTATATTCTTGGGGGCACAACTTGAAATATGGATGGGCTTATGGGTGCCCCTTTTGTGTTTTCTATGGCTACTTCCAGATTTTCTTGATTTTGAAGTTGCAAACTTCTATTTTCTTCTTGAGCTGCTGCAAGGTGCCTTCTTAGTAGTGCCATGTTGCACTGGAGTTTAAAGTTGCATTCCATCTGTGTTTGTATATGATTCTCAACTAATTGCATGGCTTATGGGTCTAAGTCTTGAAACTTTGACTCCAACGTGCTATGGGCTTCCTATAAAGTATGAAACTGCATTTTTAGACTTTCATTGTCTTCCTCAAGAGTTGTTATGCATTGTTGTAATTATGTAGAGCGATCCTGTAACATCTTCATGTGTGCCTCTAGTTGATAGTATCTTGTCCTAAGTTGCATCATACACTGAATCATGTATTAAATGCAATATCTATAGATGAAGATGTAGTTTGTACATTGGTTGATGCAAAGGAAAGGGACTGGGGGATGGGGAGTGTGTATGTTGTGTCTAACAAAGAGGTGGGTGCAAGTGAAGTTGGTGGGAGGGGGATGGGAGATGATGGAATTGTGGGGGGAGGGGGAGGTGTTTTAGGTGGTGAAATGTCCATATCGTTGGATGTGGAGGTGAGTGAGGTGTCTACCATGTATATCGGAATGGTAGATGGGGTCTTTGTGGTCATGGTGAATAATTGTGAAGTGGGTGGTGAGAATGAAAATGGTGGAAAGGATCGAGAGAAGGGTTGAGAGAGGTTAGACCAATAAGAGTGAAGAGCTTGGAGAATAGTTGGGATGGAGATTGGAAAGTGAGAGCTTGGGGGTGGGTTTGCCATGTAATGGGGTTCAGTAACAAGGAAGCCTAGAAAAATGGAGCTAAGGTTTGGGTGGGGCGAGGTGTCCCAAGGCAGCATCAATGAGGGATTTTGTTGTAATAGTGGCGGTATGGTACAAAGGGTTATCAAAAGAAGAAAACAAGGTTGAACTGGAAGTGACGCTACAGAAGATGAAGGTTTGCTCTTGGGTATCAATAGTTGGACTAACATTTACAACCTCAATGCGGGGAGGTGATGGTGGCAGTGTTAGAGGTAGTGGTTCCATCGTATCTTCATGGAGGATGGTCGTTTCATGTCCAAGAGTGTCGAGAGGTTGCCTTGGTGGACTTGGCATGGCAATGTCTTTTGCTTGGGAAGTTGTTTCAGCCTGTGTTGACGGAGCTATCATGGTCATCGTCTCGATTGGTCCAGTTGTCCTAGTAGCTGCTTCCACGGTAGTGATGGGAATCTGAATGTTCTTTCCTGACCTTGGTTGTGTTTTCCATTTGCGTGCATCATATTGGACACAAGGAGTGTGGAGAGTCTATCGTATAGCTTCCACCACACCAAACGTTTCTATGAGGAGTCATAGAGTTTCATTGAAGTGAGAATCTACACCAGCCTCTTCCAACAACTAGGCCATGAGTACTCTATTGCTCTCTTTAGAAAGCAATTGTTGGGCTTGCACTCTTTCCATTGTTTGTTATAATTTGTAGAGTTGTGTACTGTAAGTCAGAGCTCCGATAGCTTCTTCTTCTTCTTCTTCTTCTTCTTCTTCTTCTTCTTCTTCTTCTTCTTCTTCTTCTTCTTCTTCTTCTTCTTCTTCTTCTTGACCTTCTGTCAATCATCTGCCCAGTGCACATGCCAAGTTTCTATTGATTGTCCCCTTCTTTGTATGGAAGTGTGAGGGCCTTTGTTGCAGAGCCAAAGGGCGCACAAAGCAGAGAAAAAGATGGGCCCCAAAATTTTTCCGATTTGGACCACATATTTTTGTAACATATTCATTTTTGTAATATGTTTCCCTTTGTAAAGGCACTAGAGGAGTCCTCTAGATGCATTCCCACAGAAGAATAGAAGCTTACCCATGTAAAATAGTAGGAAATTAGCTCTTAGTGAATAAAGTGCCGGTCACTTGTGTGAAAGGACCATTTTTAGGGCACTAGTATATAAGTCAAATGTGACTCTTTGTAGAAGACTTTTTGCCATTGTGAGAATAGAGAGCACAGAAATTCGAATTTGTGTCTTCTTCCCTCTTCATCTTCTTCTTCGTGAGCTTGTATGCATGTGTAGTGCTTGGAAAGAGTGCTTGTGAGTGTTGTCTATCCTTGAGAGTGTTTCTTTGCTGTAGGAAAGGTGTGTGCGAGGTGTAGGAAGTGCTGAAGAGTAGGAAAGCATTTTCGCGATTCAGTATTTCTGTCATAACTTGAAGTAGGAGGCGTCAGAATTGAGTGAAACTACTGCCATTGGATGCGTCTTCTCGAGAGCTTCGAAACGCATATGCTATTCGCTATGTTTGGAGCTCAGAGCTAGGAGAAAAGTCCAAAAAACTGATGGCTGCTGCACCAAGTATCGTTTCACCTTGACCTACAGTTGAAGCTTGTTAGGATAAGTATTCACCTCATTTTCATTACTGAGTAGTTCATTTGCATTGACCATTACGTGATTGCATGTCTTCATACACTCGGCTAGGTTTGCATACTCTTTGGATTGATAATTAAAAGCGTGTATCCCCACTATATGCACTTGTGAGAGGATTGAGGTATAGTCTCTTTCTCCGCAAGTCCCTAAGTCGAAGCTTAGGTCAACACACTTTTTGGCGCCGTTGCCGGGGAGTGACGAATCAAACCGAGGCATTCGTGTGATGGTAAGTAGCTTTTTGCTTTGAAGAACTTGGAGGAGCGGAAATCTTCTCTTCTTTGGTAAGTCAATTTCAGCCGCACTTGCTACTTCTCATTCTTGGAGTGTGTGTAGTGAGTTGATAGATTAGGGAAGTGAGTAGAAGAAGTAGAGTAGGAGTGAGTGGAGAGTAGAGTAGGCTTTAGTGTTGTTCAAAAATTTTTCCTTTTTTATAAGCTAGGAACTGCCAAGTATAAAAGCCAAAAAAAATTTCATTTTTCAAACTACTTGTTGAACAAGTATCGTGGAGAGCAGTGTCGAGTATCGTGTGAGTTGCAGCGGTCGTGGCGAGGAAAGCAAGCAATAGGGAAGAGTTCAGTGCAAAAGAGTTGGACCAAGAGATCATAGGTGCTACCAAGGTAAACTAAATTACCCATTTGATCAAAAATTTTCAGCATTTCAACCTAGGAAAGGAAAAAACGACCTGCGCTGAGTATCGTTTGGACTCCGAGGGGGTTAAAAGTCATTTGTTGATTGATACAGTGGGTGAGGGTAAGAGAGAAGAGCTAGGTGAGAAAGGGGAAAACATCAAATCTCAAAAAACATTACAAAAATTTGAAATAGGGTCAAGTATCGCTTTGCTCCTGCGGTCGAGTATCGTTTTACTCCTGCGGTTGAGTATCGCGATATTTCCCAGCGGTCGTCGATCGTTTCGTGAGAGATCGTAGATCGTTTCAGATAGAGATCGGTATCGTTTCGTTAGAGATCGTTTTGATCAGAGGTCGTCGATCGCGTGTCGTTTGCCAAGTATCGTTGTCCAGAGATCGCGACACTTGTCAAAGGTCGCGTATCGTTTGTCACGGGTGTCGTCGGTCGTCGATCGTTTGGCGGAGATCGCGACACTTGTTACAGATCGGTATCGTTTCAGCCCAAGTATCGCCGATCGTTTCTGGTGAAGATCGTAGATCGTTTCTATTCGAGTATCGTGTATCGTCTAGTGACAGATCGTGTATCGTTTCAGCCCAAGTATCGCCGATCGTTTCTACTAGAGATCGTCGGTCGTGTATCGTTTTCAGCCAGAGATCGTTTTGCGAGAGATCATTTTACCCAGAGATCGTGTAGTCAAAGATCGTTTTCCAGCGATCGTTTTGATCAAGTATCGTTTAGACCCAAGTGTCGTTTGCCAGCGATCGTTTCGGTCAGAGGTCGTAGATCGTTTCACTGAGAAGTCGTGTATCGTTCCAAGTCAGAGATCGTTTCGGGAAAGATCGTTTTCCAGCGATCGTTTCATCCAAGTATCGTCTGTCAGCGATCGTTTTCTCAGAGATCGTGAGAGTCAAGTATCGTGACTTGAAATTTTCTTTCAGTCACTTTCCAGCCTAAGTTTTCCCTAGACTTCTGAGCCATAACTTAGAACTCTAGAGGCTAGAGGTGGACAAGAATTGATCAGAGCTCTTAAGTGAATGAACCTGAGATCAGGAAGAACCCTAGGAAGCCGAAGAAGTGTAATTTCTTCCGTAGGGAGTGTTGCCGAACCAAGTAACCGTTCACACTATTCTGAGACCTCCAGTGAGTCAGAAGGAGAAATCCCCATGGCTTCCGAGGATAGGCAAAACTCTGTGCCCATGATTGGCCAGATGTCCATCATTGAGGGCGAATACAGAACTTCCTTAGAGTATGTGAGCACCAACCACAATGAGATCCCTATCTATTTGGATGGTCTAAACAGATCAGTGGCCAGACTGAGGAAGGCTTCAGAGGCCTACATAGTGCCAAGACCAGCAGTTAAGTACATAGGAGGACTGTACATGGACAAACAAGACATTCAATACGTGGTCACAGAACACCCTGAAATCATTAATGAGCATGGTGAGGAAAATAATGCTTCGAGCTTAAATGGATATGGAACTGAAGAACAAGTAACTACTCCTAGAGGGAGATCAACAATTACTAAACTTTGGAGAGGAGACTTAGTTCCCCAGGATGATACTCTAATAGATGTGTATTTGGTCAACGGGATGGAGCACCTGCTCAGAGCCCACTCCTCAATTTGGGAAGCTGCTCCTAGTCCAGTTACCATCTATGAGTTACAAGATCCTGAATTCGCCACCATCATCACATATTTGGACAAAAACCACAGAAGGTATTGGCCAGTCACAGAACTAGAGAGAGCTGAGCTGAAATATCAGAACATCCCAGTGTTCCCCCCTAGGGACCAAGCCACTACTTCACGGAATCCATATGGAACTTCTCAAAATGATTCAATTCAACAATCAGGACAAACACAACAAACTCAACGAACCCAGATCCCCATCAGACCACATGTACAATTCGCAATGCCTGCCACTAATCCTAACTACCGGCCACAACCAGCCATTGACCCAAGACATGGAGTTCATGCTCCAGTCAGACCACAGGTAGTACGAGGACCAGGCATACCAATAGGAAGACCCAATTATCCTGTAATGCCGAGACAACCTGAAGCAGGAAGGAGACTAAGGCCGATTCAAGTGGCCAAGTGCATGAGAAATCATTATGATGGCTCGAGTGAACCCTATAATCACATAGCAGAATTTAAACAAGTAGTTAGAGCCGAGCAGGTAGATGACTTCATGATTCAATATGAGTCCTTTGGCCTTACCTTGTCAGACACAGCCCTGGCCTAGTTTCAGCCACTGGATCCAAATACCTTCCAGAACATGGATCAGGTGTATCAAGAAATGATTGAAGAATTTACCAAATCTGGAATTAAAAACAATTCTTCGTCATTAATCCACAGCTTCAAACAAGTTCCGACCGAGTCAGTGAGATTGGCAGCAAGGAGATTCAAGCAGTATGTGGATAGATGTCCCGTAGAAGAGAGACCAACACAAAACAAGATGGTATCATTGTTTTTAGAAGGACTATTGAACGGAACCTTGAGGTCATTAGTGTACGTGAAGAGAGTTCAAACTTTGCAAGAGTGTATGAAGGAATGTATAGACCTAGAGGATAACCTTGCAGAAGACTTGAAAATACCCCAAGGTAGTGTGAAAAGTGAAGAGTCATCAAGTAGCACATCAAACCCTAAAAACAACGTAGAGGAAATTGCCGACTTGTTAGCTAAAAAACTGAATGTTCAAGGACAGAGGAATTATCCCACCAACCCTATGAGAATGCCTATGCTTAGAAGATGTATGCAGTGCGGAGGAGATCATCCTTCTCATTTGTGTACTAGGGGAATAGTCCCACCACCTGCCTATGCTCCTCATAGACCCTCTGTCCCGGGACCACTACAATATTGCAGTATAGAGCAGAGATACACAAACCATAGCACTGAGAACTGCCCTTACAATAGGCAAACCAGACCCACACAGCCTTATGTGAGACCATATGGATATCCGCAGAACCAGCAAGGAGGAGAAACTTTTAGATATCCCTCATATCAGCCGCAGGCACCAATACCACGACCATACGCATATCAGGGATATACTCAACCGCAACCGGTGCTAGGACAACAACCGCCCCACCCTCAGAATGTTGTCCCAGTTAAGATAGTGCAACCAGAGGAAAACTTAGAAAGGGCCATAGTGCCAGCTACACCTTTGACTAGTAGTGAACCATATGACTCATTTTATGAACCTAGTCATGGAACATACCCTGGTTATGAGAGCTCGATAATGGAATATGGGCAACAATATGACCCATATGCTTATGGCATGGAGACACCAGAAAGTTCATATAACTACGAGCAAGATTATGTGCCTTTAATGTACACAGCCCCTAGAGCAACCATGCCACCTCGACCAATGAATAGACCTCCTGTACCCAGAGGACCATGCTACAGATGTGGAGGTGACCATTATATTAGAGAATGTACATTGCCAAATCCACCACCACCACAACGAATTTGGGAAGGATACTGTAGCGATTGTGGGAAGGAACATCTTTTCAGAGATTGTCCTAAGAACCCCAACAAAGTCACTTCTAATGTACAGATTAACGTGATAGAAGTAATTGAATCGTCAGGGAGTGACAAAGAGTGCACTATACCTTTAAAAGCCATAACAAGAGCAAAGGCTAGAGAAAACCCTGATAAAACCGAAGAAAATCATCAAAGTGACAAAGAGGGAAATACACCCATCCCTCACAGAGTAGAAGACTCCGAAGAACCAGAAAAAAGTATCGCCAGTAAAAGATCCCAAAGGTGGAAGCAAAGGAGAGACAGGATAAAAGAAAAAAAGTTATTGCAAAAGAAGGAAAATGAAAAAAGTAAACAGAAATCAACAGAAGAAGCACAAGTGGGAGAAGAAAATAAAAAGGAGAATAAAAGGGAGGAGGTAGGATCGGTATTAGCAGACCCAATGCCTGAAGAATTAGCCATGTGGATTCAGGCATACAAGGCGAGAATAAAAGCAGGGCCTACCATAGAACAACATGAGAGAGAGTATCCGAGAGGCGACTTAGAGAAAGAAAGATTGGAAATCTGCAAAAAATTAATAGAAGTTGCCCAACAAACATTAGAAAAACCCGCATCACCTTTACCAAACAACCGAATTGGTGAAGAGAAATTTCAAGAGTGTCTAAATAATCAGGAAAATCCTAACTTAAATAGACCTCTGAATGATGAAATTGGTATTGAGAGAAAGGAAGGATCCATAGTCCCTGAAATAGAAGGAGATTGGACTAAGGATTTATGGGCGCGAGTTCAAGAGGACAAGTGGAAAAAGGTAGAGGGAATGGAACCGCCCTTTGAAGAATTGAAAGCAAAAAACGAAATAGAGGATTCAATACCTGAACTTAATTCAGAAGGAATTTTTCCAATGGATGCAAGTGACAAAGAAGTGGAAGACGATGTAAAGGAACTACCCAATTACACCGGGGAATACGAGCACAACTCAGAATTGTATCGCATTCCATCAATAACGAGACGAGAAATGAATCCATCAGTTCAAACATCGGAGATCATACAACGCCTTAGAGAGGTGAAAATCCCATGTACCTTAACGTTCGAGGAACTGTTAAAGGTAAAACCACATCTAAAAGAAAAATTGATCGATCAATGGGAAGTCAAGGAGGAAAAGAAGGAGGTAGATGACGAAGTGAAAACTGTGAGAATTCCAGTGGATAAAGTAGGAGACTTTAGTGAAGGAGATGAAGGAAATACCTGTCTTCCAATCACCTATAGGGGTTACACTACCAAAGCCATAATAGATTCAGGAGCTGGCGTTGGCATTGCTACCAAAGAAATTTGGGAGAAATGGGGAAAACCAGCGTTGAGACCAACACGCATGAAAATTCAAATGGCAGATGGACATACGGAAAGACCCCTAGGATTGTTGGAACGAGTAGTCTTCACTACGTGCAGAGTGGAATTCGAACATACTTTAGCAATATGTCACTTTGAAAGGCCAAACAATTATGAAATGATCTTGGGAAGGCCATTCATGAGACAGCTAAAGGTTGTACAAGACTGGGGAAAAGATGCAGTGTACCTACAACACGCAGGAGTCACCACTAGGATCAACCTACATACGTACACATATCAAGATGTACCACCTCTGCAATGGAATCAAATCCATAAAGAGGAAGACGACCAATCGATTCATAGTGCAGGTTCTAGTGACCAATCCTGGATGAACGAGGACACTCATCTATGGATATGCCAAGCTGCAAAAAGGGAAGAAGAGAGAAGAAAAAGTTGGCAGCAGAAACAAGGTGTAGTGAGATCGGTACAAGATCCAGCTTATATGCCACAAGTATTTCCAGACGAAGAATTCGAACCTCACGGTTGGATGGAAATTTTAGCCACCCTCGATGTTTGTGTAAACGAAGAAGTGGTAACTATGAACGAATGTATTGACGAGGAGGGTTATGACGTTAGTCTGTATATGGTAGTCCTTCAGGAGGCAGAAGAAGGAGAAGTAATTGAGAAAGACTGGAAGGAGGACTACGAGAGCATTGAAATGGAACCAGAACCCCTGGATCTAGGGACTAGTACCACCAACATGGATATCACTGCCAATGAACAACATAAGGATCTCACACAAAAGGAAGAATTAGAAGTTGAAAGGGAGTTAGAAGATGAAGATAATAAGCTTCAAGACCAATTTGAGGTACCAGCTCATTTCAAAAAATACGAAGTGGAAGAGAGGAAGATTGCTATTCAAATGCCTAAAAGAGAAGCACAACCTGGAATAGCATATGATAATAAAGAACAAACCAAAAAAATAGTGGTAACCATGGAAGGAGGAGAGGAACGATGTACTTTCATAGGACAGGATGTCTCAGCGGAAGAAGAGCAAGAGTTAATTCGACTCATAAGAGAATACCGAGATGTCTTTGCTTGGACCTATAAGGACTTAAAAGGAGTAGATCCCTCTATATGTGCGCATAGAATTCCCATGACATCCGAAGCCAAACCTTCTAAACAGAGACCTTATACTTATAATGATGTGTATTCAGCCAAGATAAAAGAAGAAATAGATAAGTTGTTGGATGCTGGATTCATATACGAGATAGAACACACAGAATGGGTATCGCCATTAGTAGTAGTGCCTAAGAAAAATGGAAAATTGAGAGTGTGCATAAATCTAAAGAAGGTGAATGCAGCCACTATACGTGATAGCTACCCATTACCGATTACGGATCATCTATTGGAGAGGGTAGCAGGTAAAGAGGTCTATAGCTTCCTAGATGGTTTCTCCGGATACAATCAGGTGGCTATTGCGACTGAGGACCAACACAAGACAGCATTTGCCACTGAATGGGGTGTGTATGCATTCAGAGTGATGCCCTTTGGACTCACTAATGCACCGGCTACCTTCCAACGATTAATGTGTCACGTTTTCAAGGAATTTTTGAAAAAAAGCATGGAAGTGTATGTAGATGACCTTTGCACGTATTCCAATCAAAGACCCGATCACATACCGGAATTAAGGAAGATATTCAACAAATGTAGGCAGTATAGAGTCTGCTTAAACCCAGAAAAATGTGTCTTCATGGTAAGACAAGGAAAAATACTAGGACACATAGTCTCAAGAAATGGGATATCTACGGATGAGGATAAGATTAAAGTCATATTGGACTTACCAAGACCCAAAAATGTAAAGGAAGTACAAGCCTTTATGGGACATTGTGGATATTACCGTAGGTTTATTCACATGTATGCCATAATAGCCAAGCCCTTATACGGTCTATTGACTCAGTTCACTTGGACAGACGAGTGTGAGAAGGCTTTCAACGAGCTTAAAAAGAGGCTGAGTACAGCCCCAATTCTAAAATCACCCAACTGGAGCAAGCCTTTTCATATTCATGTTGATGCTTCGAACTATGCAATTGGATGTATCCTAGCTCAACCGGCTGATGAAGGAAAGCTTGACCATCCAATCGCTTATGCGAGTAGACAATTAAACCAAGCCGAAAGAAATTACACGACTACAGAAAGAGAGGGCTTAGGAATGGTCTATGCAGTAAAGAAGTTTAGACATTACCTCTTAGCCAACAAATTCAAATTCTTCATAGACCATCAAGCCTTGTTGTATTTAGTCAATAAACCTTGTAACACGGGAAGGTTGGTACGATGGTTCTTGTTACTAATGGAGTTTGACTTTGAGGTAATAGTCAAAAAAGGAAACACACATGTGAGAGCAGACCACCTTTCTAGGTTAAAACACGGAGAGCCACCTAGCGGAGTTCCTGATGATCTGCCAGACACCTATCTTTTTAACCTGGAAGTATGTCCTCAATGGGCCGAAAAATTGATCCCAATACTTACACATGGACCTAAAGATGGGATCACGCCAAACCGAAAGCAAGATCTTTGGAGGACTAAAAACCTTCACATTATTGCTGGAAGTTTATACCACCAGGATTCAAGCGGACTACTGATGAGATGCGTGGAAGAAGATGAACAAAAAATGTGGCTTCAGAAAGCGCACATAAATCAATGGAACACTCACTTGAACGCAATTGGAACATGGCAAACACTCAAGAGATTTGGCATATATTGGCCAACCATGCAACGAGATGCACATCATTATGTGTCAACCTGTCCAACCTGTCAAGAACAAATCCCAGATGAGAACTCTACGTTATGCTATTCTACAATAGCACCAAGGTGGAGCATGCCTTTAGTAAAGTTCTTGAAAACTCGAGAGCACCCTGATGGAGCTACTCTAGCAAGAAGACGTGCTCTTGAAGAACAGAGCAAGGATTACGTCATCTTAGGAAAACAACTCTTTAAACGCGGGAAGGATAACCAGCTAAGATTGTGCATTCATGAAAATGAATATCTCTCTGTATTAGAAATGGCACATGCAGGAGCCGCGGGAGGACATTTCTCAGCAGACAGAACGGTCAAGATGATTCTCTTTGCAGGCTTGTGGTGGCCAACTCTACATATGGATGCGGAGACATATGTGAAAAGTTGCGGAACATGCCAGAGAGCAAAATACCCCATTAGAAGAGATGACATGCCTTTAAGACCGATGGTTTGTGCCAGAGCATTTACCAAATGGGGAATTGACTTCATAGGACCTATCAATCCACCGGCCAAAGGATCACATGCTGAATACATCATAGTAGCCACCGACTACTTGACTAAGTGGGTAGAAGCAAAAGCCACTAGAAAAAATGATGCTCAAACCACAGCAAAATTCCTTTTTGAGCACATTTTCACACGCTTTGGACTACCGATCGAGATAGTGAGTGATCGAGGAACACATTTCTTAAACGAAGTCATTGAATCGCTAATGAATGACTTTTTAGTGATTCATAAAAAATCAGCCCCATACCATCCTCAAGCTAATGGGCAAGCTGAAAGTTCCAACAAGGTACTATGTACTGTATTGACAAAGATTGTCAATAATGGAAGGTCAGATTGGGACAAACAATTGCATCACGCAATTTGGGCCTTCCGAGTGGCATATAAAACGGCTATTGGAACTACACCTTTCAACCTAGTGTACGGGCAAAATGCCATTTTGCCAATTGACTTCTTAGTACCTACCTTGAAAGTGGCCCAGCAGTATGAGTGGAACGGTCATGAATTATCTCAACAATTAGATCAAATTGAAAAGCTGCACGAGACTAGATTGCAAGCGGTAGCAGGCATTTATGCCGCCAAACGGAGACAAAAGGCTTATTATGATGCACATATAAAAGACAAGGGACTAAAAGAAGGTGACTTAGTCCTAGTTTACACCCTCAAACAACATGCGAAGAAGCTCCAAAAACGCGGATATGGACCCATGATTATAAATCGAATCTCTACTAGTGGTGCAGTTAATCTCGCCACACTAGACGGAGATATTCTTCCCAACTACATCAGTGGATGCAGGGTGAAAAGATTCATGGAGCCTCTAACGGATCAAATGCTAGCACGACTGTTAGGAGCTCAAAGTAGGAAAAAAGAAGAAGAACGCATACGAGAAGAAGCGAGACAGGAAGCTCTAGAACGCATCAGAAAACGGAAAGAGTGGATGAGAGAAAGGGACGAGAGATATCGAGTAGGAGAAGAACTCATCCCTATGGCTAATTTTAGAGCCACTGAGAACTCCGGACAACAACGAAAACAACCTTATTTGAATCTGGGAGCAGGACGAAAAGAGTACCACTTAGTGGATGCCCTCATAGACACAGGAGCAGCAATAAGCTGCATTAGATTTTCTTTGTCTCAGAGACTTAAAGAGGAGATATGCCCATCGAAGGCACAACTAATTGGAATAGGAGGAAAAGTTACTCAATGCGTAGGTGAGATAACTTTACCTTTACATATGGGGAACAACACGATGGAGCAGAGACTCTTAGTGTGTCAGGACCAGGATCTGCTTGAAGATGTGGTGTTAGGTCAAGATTGGATCTACGAATATGAGGTAACCATTCAATTGGCTTTAGGTTACATATCTGCCAGAATTGGACCTCGTGAAGTATTTAGTTTGCTAGACGAACGACCACCCAAAGCTGCTATTATAGAGCCAGAAGCTCATCCAAATGAACAAAGTCATGATTGTATGTTCACTAGCAATATAGGAACCCCATCGTCAAGTACTTCATGTGAAAATACCGTGAGTCCTGTGTGCACTCCACCTTTGAGTATAGAAAGTCACAAGAGTGCACAAGAACATGACATCAAGCCCAGTGAACCGCAAGGCAAAAGAAAAAATACTCCCTTGCAAGAAATGAAGTCTACACTGGTGAAAGTGTACCCCATTCCACATTCTACACTAGCTTGGATAAGGAAGGACCAAAAGAAGACCTATCTTCAGCAACAGACAAGTCTTCAACATCAGCATGTCCAATCAAAGAAGAAAACAAAGAGTTTCGAACACTTCAGGCAACCACGTCTCAATAGCATATGGATCCCAAAGAAACTGATAACTGCACAACCTGATCGAACAAAAATATGGATCCCAAAGTCATGTACTCCAAGGACAACCATCCCAAACAAGGAACATCCTCAGAAGGGCTATCATACTCAACATGGTCAACAGACTCATCAGACGAGAAAGAGGACATATTGGAGGAAGAAGGAATCTACAAATGCAATGCAAACCGACTTGAGATTCCCAAAACAAAATCAGCAGACATACTACCGAAGAAGAACCACATTCATCAAAAAGGTGGAGAATACAGTACAATCCATCCAAGTGAAGCAAGTTTGGATGCCGAAAGACAAGACAAGCTGCATACATCAAGCAACTACTTCCAATTGCACACATGAGGAGTTGTCAAGATCCAAAGTATGCATGATAGGGCCACATTACAAGGCCAACCATTCGGCACGTCTTTCTTCTACTTTCGGATAGTTACGCACATTTTCCCTTTGGAAATAGGAGAGCACTTGTACATACTTAAAATATTACTCCAAACAATTCACTAATCGCTTCGGCTATGGACTAACTCTTATGATTTATTTTCAGCAAGAAATATAAAAATACATGAAAAAAAAAAATTCAGGTATTACCTTTCTCACACCCACGGGAAAGGGACGGCACCATGCACTCGGAGCAACAACGAATTATTAATCAACATATGGAGGAGGATTTTTGAAAAACATATGGATACTAATTCATACTCTATATTGAGTGCAGATGACATCTTCTGACTCAGAGGCTACACAGCAGGAAGAGGAACTACTTCTTCCATTGGGGTCAATAACCAAGGTCAGAGGACATTGGTTTCGAGATGACCAACCTATCTCGGAACTTCTCTTTATGGCAACCATCAAGATTATGGACAGGGATCACTACTTCCCTATCATGTCACAAGATTTCAAGACCATAATACAAGGGTTACCACATATCGAGGAAGTATGGACTCAAGCTGGAATTGAAGCATTTTTGGAGATACCTATATGCGTACCAGACTTCCAAAGATGTACGCAGGTAATGAATACCATGCAGCCAGCTGTTACAAAGATTTCGGTTCCAGAAGCAAAGGTTTTGGACAAGGTGGGCACATGGAAGACAATTCAATTCACTCATGAATTGATCAATAAAGCCTTTGGATGGAATCAAGAAGGAATTACTAATGTCAAAGAGGAATGCCATGACCCCAAGAAAAGATCATTCCTGGAGATTAACAGAATAGATATCGAAGATGCAGTACGTTTGGTACATCAACACTTTTGTTTTCCTGGCATGAACAGATACACTGCACCACAAAAGATTGTAGTACAACTCCTATCGCATGCCATGAGACAGATAGGAAACAAAGTGAATCTCACAGGTTACGTACAAGAACGATTATTTGAAGTCCAGAAAAAATGGGGGCAAAAGAAGTTCCTAAACGGTGGTTCAGCTTTGACTTTATTGATATATGAAGCTCTAGACATGAAACACTGCTTACGGGAGATGCCGACATCAGAAGGGCTAGCAAGGTATGCAAAATCCGCTTCGGTCCCTAAGAAGAAGAAAGCAGTAGTTGTGGTTGAAGAGGCTGGAACCAGCACACAGAAACCCATGAGGGGTACGAAACGCTTACGAGAAGAGGAAGCTCAAGCAACACCCCAGTCTAAGAGAACGCATCTCTTGCCTAAGATCACGACGGCTCAAATGCCGATTTCAAAAAGAGATTTGTCTGCTGCCCTAGAGGAGACTCACCAATATATGCAAGGGCAGGTGAATCTAAATGTCCAAGGACATCATTATCGACAAGCGAGTCAAGTAAAATCAAAACAGAGTACAGAAAAGACTCCAAGACAACCTGGAAGATACAAAGAATTGGGCATTGACGACTCTAGTACGAATACGGAATCCAGTCCTGAGAAAGACACGCTAGATACTGATATCAGGACAGAAACTTATGAAGAAGAAGGACCAGAAATCAATCAAATGGAAGTGACACCGGACAACCAAAAGGAAAAAGAAGAGAAGGTGGATGATGCTAAGGAACAGGAGCACGTCATTCAATTGAATGACACTACAAAAATAAGCATCAAGGAAGATACGACTACTGGGGTTACACATGTCAAAGCACCTATTAAAGAGGAAGAACAAACCCCAGTGAATAAGGAAACGAGAGAGCTCCAACAAAAAGAACAAACCATAATCGAGGTGCCTGATGACACACCTCAAGGACATGATGAAAACATGGGGGTTGAGCCAAGGATCCAGCTTCAGATCAGGCAGCCCCATGATACCACCTTACACATTGCTCAAGGCAAAGACGTGACTATCGGAGAAGAACCCACAATACCTAAAACATGGCTCAATGTGGATGTGACTCAACTGAAGCCTGTGGTAAAGCAGATGATCCAGACGGCCATGGATACGCAACAACAAATGATGGACATAGATGCAGACTATGACAAAGCTATGAAAGAAAAGAATCAGTTTCAAGTTATGAGTGAACAGTTGTCTGCACAATTAATTCAGGTACAAAAAGAGATAGCCACCAAAAGCACTGAGCTGTTAGAAACACAAACGCAATATGAATCATTAAGCACTCAGCATCACCAACTGCGAGACCAGCTCAAGGATCTACAGAAATTGTATGACGCTACTGAAGCAGAAAAAGAAAGAATGAAGACCAGAAGTACTCTACTAGAAACACAACTGAAGTTATATCTGGACAAGAATGATACTTTACGCAGCAGAAATAAAGAGTTGATGAAATCATTGTTATATGACCAACCAATAAAGCAACAGGAATCAACCGAAAGTAAAGAAAATGAATTAAGAGATCAACTCGCACAATATGAAGCTTTGCTAAAACAAGAGCGCGCCGTAAGAGAAGAAGAAGAACGTAAGCACAATCAGGAAATATGTGAGCTCAAAAGGCAACTGAATTCAGCACAGGCAAAACTGGTACAGAGCTACAGTGAAAACATGGATCACGTAGCGGACATAGGTAAGGAGCTCCTAGCCACCAAAGAAAAACTTGGGGAAGCCATACAACAGATAAAGGAAAAAGATGAATGCATTGAAGAACTAAAGAATAAGAAGAAAGACAAAGAACCGATCGGGACATCAGTAGTGCCAGAAAAAGAACATCCTACTGACGAGGTAGAGGTAAGCCCTCTATCTCAACCGATCTATCATTCTCCAATACATGAGCAGTTGGCCGACATACATGATGATCATCCGATGCCATACACTGCAGAAATAAGTCAGAAGGAACGGGCACTAGTGGTGTCCCGATTGACGGAAAATTTTGAGAATGAAGTCATCAAGGTCATGAAGGAAGCAAAAATCAAAGGTAAAGACTTGGAAAAGATCATAAAGCCTTTCAACATTCCATATGGATTGTTGAAAGAGAAAGCAAGGCAATATATAAAGAAGGTTACACAAAAAAGTCCAGACGAGCATCTCAATTTCAAGAATGACACATTCATGTACACTCAAGCAGAGTTCGAAGCTGCACAACCGGTGTGGAGGAGAAAATTTTTGGAGAAACATCCCACACTACGGGTGCACTGGCAAGCCGCACCTTATTTATTACAGGTAAACCCTTCGTTTTGTCCAATACCACGCAGAAGGGATACAACAGAATTTTTGGATTTACAACGCAGCGGCACTATTAATAAACAGTGGCTAAATTATCCTATGTTACCTAGCCCGCCACATAACTATTTGCCAACAGAGGATTATATGATCAAAACAATAGAATTTTGGCTCCAAAACTATGCGACAGTACCAGACTTAGCTATCAAGATGACCAATAAAATACTTAGTATGCTACTTACAGTTTTGAAGGTCTTCAAACATGCAGCGTATACATTTCTGAACTTCATCGGTATTAATCAAGGCACCGATATACTTATTTTCGATCTATCAGTAATGCCGAGCCGCCCCACAATAATGGCATACTATTCCAGACTCATGTTTTTGCCAAGTCCGTATATGCAAACATTTGAAGAAGCATTTTTTACAGGATTTTTTGAAATAGATTCCGAGATTTTTTTGAAAATGTCATCCAATCTGAATGCCAGACTTGTGGCATACGAATTAAGCTTCTTCGCAGATCACAGACAACCGCCAAACGATGGAGTAAAAGCTGAACAATGGAAACAGATCATGATACGTGAAGCCAATCTGCTAAATGATACAGAGCAACAAGTATACAGAACATATGCCCGGCACTTATCAAAGCCTGTCGGGGACGACAGAGTTCAGGAGGGGGGCAGTGTCGAGGGCGAGACGAGTAAGAAGAGGAAAAAAAGAAAGCAACGAAAGAAACAGCTTCACTAAAAGACAAATCTGAAGATGCATCTCTGCAGGAAGCCCCGCAGGGGCGCACACACCAAGGAAAAGCACGCAGCCGGAAGAAGGAATCAGGGCCAACATGTATCACTTATGTGGATGCTTCAACCTCTTGAGTGGCAGAGGTTTCAGATCAAGGCTTACGAGCTACATCCGCATATGTGCACTTATGGCGTGCGTGGCAAACCAAATCAACCAGGTCCAACGTGTGCAACCAGGACAAATCAGAGCGCCTCTAAAACGTAATGCAAGATCAAGAATGAGACAACACTGACCACAGGGCGCGTGCGCGAAGCAAAGTCTGTCAAAGGCGCGTGCGTGAAGCAAAGTCTGTCAAGGGACGACAGAGGCGAAGAGGGGGAGAGTGTTGCAGAGCCAAAGGGCGCACAAAGCAGAGAAAAAGATGGGCCCCAAAATTTTTCCGATTTGGACCACATATTTTTGTAACATATTCATTTTTGTAATATATTTCCCTTTGTAAAGGCACTAGAGGAGTCCTCTAGATGCATTCCCACAGAAGAATAGAAGCTTACCCATGTAAAATAGTAGGAAATTAGCTCTTAGTGAATAAAGTGCCGGTCACTTGTGTGAAAGGACCATTTTTAGGGCACTAGTATATAAGTCAAATGTGACTCTTTGTAGAAGACTTTTTGCCATTGTGAGAATAGAGAGCACAGAAATTCGAATTTGTGTCTTCTTCCCTCTTCATCTTCTTCTTCGTGAGCTTGTATGCATGTGTAGTGCTTGGAAAGAGTGCTTGTGAGTGTTGTCTATCCTTGAGAGTGTTTCTTTGCTGTAGGAAAGGTGTGTGCGAGGTGTAGGAAGTGCTGAAGAGTAGGAAAGCATTTTCGCGATTCAGTATTTCTGTCATAACTTGAAGTAGGAGCGTCAGAATTGAGTGAAACCACTGCCATTGGATGCGTCTTCTCGAGAGCTTCGAAACGCATATGCTATTCGCTATGTTTGGAGCTCAGAGCTAGGAGAAAAGACCAAAAAACTGACGGCTGCTGCACCAAGTATCGTTTCACCTTGACCTACAGTTGAAGCTTGTTAGGATAAGTATTCACCTCATTTTCATTACTGAGTAGTTCATTTGCATTGACCATTACGTGATTGCATGTCTTCATACACTCGGCTAGGTTTGCATACTCTTTGGATTGATAATTAAAAGCGTGTATCCCCACTATATGCACTTGTGAGGGGATTGAGGTATAGTCTCTTTCTCCGCAAGTCCCTAAGTCGAAGCTTAGGTCAACAGCCTTCTATATCAGAAAAGAATTCTACATCCAATAAGTGAGTGGTCTGCAAAAAGAGATTCAAAATCAAAGGTGCTCATTCCTTCGATGACTTCTATGGGACCAAATTGGAATTTGGATGGTGCAGGAGGAGCATATGGAGCAGCTTGCGATGTGCCTTCAAACTCAAATGAGGGAATTTGAATTGTAAAAGGAGGCACTATGGCTTCTCCTGCTCGGGATAATTTTGGGGTCGTAAGAACTTCTCGTGGTTGGACACATGGAAGAGTGCCTCTCGTTCTCTTGGACTATCTAGAAGCTTGGCATCCTTTAAATAGTTGTAATTGTGACCAGCTTATTGCATGCTCAATGGGCACATCATATGATAAACACCTCTAAATTATTCGAGTGATGGCATAGCATCCGTTCAAGACTATTTTCCTAAAACACCCTTTATTATCTTCATACAACTGTTTGATAACCCACATAGGAAACTTAATGGTCAATGAGCCTATCTCTGCCAGATAAAGACTAAACGAGATGCTTTTGTGTGGTTGAGTGAATCTATCTTGTCCCAGAAATGCAAAGTGTTGCATGCAGAGCACATTAGGTTTCAATGCCGCCATATCCTTGAGCTTCAATAGCTTCCTATCCTTCATGTTGTCAGGCATCAAAGCATCTTTCTGTGAGGATACATGAGTATCGTGCATGTTAAGTGCATCTCTTACCAATTCCACGGTGAGTTCAAACTTTTTCAGTTCATTGCTACATGATAGAGAAGGAATCACAAAGGTGCCCTGTAAGGAATTGAAATCACAACCTCTTGGTTAGGAATGTGATGGGCTAACCACTTGCCCCAAAAGCCATGGTTGAGGATTACTTCCTAATCCTCTCTCTAAGGGTGTAGTTCAACCATCTCCTATCTATCAAGGGTGTGGTTCAACCATCTCCTACCTATCACTTTATTACATTCTTCCCCCCTTGGTCAATCATTGTGCTCAATGATCTGCTCTTGTATCCCTCTAGCCTCGGTGATCAGTCCCTTGAGCTCGCTAGGTACCCTCGAATTGACGTCCTCAACTTCGCACAGTTTCTTGAACCTTGTTCGCAACCTTGGTCTCTTGAACCCTTACTCTCAACCTTGGTGTCTTGAACCTTCTTGTTCACAACCTTGGTGTCTTGGGCCCTTGTTCTCAACCTCAGTCTTGAACCTTGATCTCACCCATGTTTGGTATCTTGAACCCTCAATCAAGTGCCACCCATGGTTTCCCAAGGGCTTCACACTTCCAAGCTAGCTAATTAGACTTGCAAAATTCATTCCGAGAGCTTTCCAACAATATCTTACATGCCTCAATCCAACCTACAGATTGAGAGATACACCTCAATCTTTGTTAGGCTAACTTGTGAAAGCGACGTGTGCTTCTTTGTACCCTTTCATATAGAGGATGCTCAAGTGCCTTTTTTAGAGGCCATTAGGTCAATCCACTTTTCCCAAGCCTACTTCCTAGGCTCTGATACCAATGTAAGGAATTGAACTCACAACCTCTTGGTTAGGAATGTGATGGGCTAACCACTTGCCCCAAAAGCCATGGTTGAGGATTACTTCCTAATCCTCTCTCTTAGGGTGTAGTTCAACCATCTCCTATCTGTCAAGGGTGTGGTTCAACCATCTCCTACCTATCACTTTATTACATACCCGATCGGTCCACTCCACTAGCCTATAGGGTGGACACCAAATAATAGCAACATTTGAAGTCTAGATTTGGTATGGGAGCCTTGAAATATTTGGCCAATCCTGTGTGTTGCCAGATAGTTTGTAGCTGGGGTGTGTTCTCGAGGGTCTCAAACTCTCTTGATAAGAATTAAAAACGTCCCCATGCATTGCCATACTTGCACTTGGACTCCCATATGTAATTTGCATCTCCTAGCTATCCTAGCATCCCATTGAACCAGTGAGAATGACTGCTTACCTTCTCCATAAGTCCGATAGGTGGATTGAGAATGGGTATTTGTTGGAGACAATGAAACTCAGTAGGTTGCTTGGTCGATGGCACTTCAATGGGCAGGTTTTCCATACTAACTCTTGTTTGACTTGTTCCTGCATGTGAATTAGTGTGTACTACTTCAGCCATGATGCAAGTGGTATCGGGTTTTCTCTGAATCCACTAGAAGAGGAGCTCATGTTAGCATTGTATAGAAAACGTGATGATACCTTGTCCCCTTTATAGTAGTAACATGATACCCATTGTTTTTAGTGAGTTAGTGAGTGAGACCTTTCTACATTTGTGAGTGTTGGTTAGTTGGTTAGTGATTTTCCTAGATGCATATTCTAGATGTGCACTGTACTTAGTATGCATCTACCTTGGTGCACACTAAGTTACACTTGGGGTCAAGGGGTTTGTTACAAGGTTTAACTCTCCAAATTTTCAGCATAAGATTACAACTTTTGGTATTGATGAGTTTTAAATGTTTTTGAAATGGGTCTTCTTGGATTTGGGACATTTTGGGTTTAGGGTTAAGAGTTTAGCATTTAAGTTTTAAGGCTTAGGGTTTTAGAGTTTAGATTTTAGGGTTTAGATTTATGCAAATAGCACATGTAGGTGCACTACAACAACATCACTCCAAACATTGAACCCTACAAATACTACAAAGACTAGGAGTGCATTGGCCAACTATGGAAGTAGATGTCCATAAGTTATGCAAAGAATGCTCAATCTGCAGTGTTAAACCACCAGTGGATCATGCCATTCTATATGAAGTGTCTTTAGTGCCATGTTGGAGTGAACCTTTGGTATACTTCTTGAGGACAAAAACATTCCCTCAAAAGATGACATTGGCTAGAAGAAAGAGCTTAGAAAAAGAAGCACTAGATTAAATACTCATATGTGATCATCTATATGAGCATGGAAGAGACGGCTATCTCAGATTGAGTGTCCATGAGAGTGAATACCTCAAGATATTAGAGACTAATCACCAAGGAGTAGCAAGAGGACACTTTGGGCTAGATAGGGTGATCAAAGCAATACATTTTGTAGGTCTTTGGTGGCCAACACTTCACATGGATGCATGTACTTATGTGAAGAGATGTGATATTTGTCAACGAACTCAGTACCCGATACATAAAAACGAGATGCCATTGAAACTGATGATGGGAGGTCGGGCATTCTCTAAGTGGGGAATATACTTTGTAGGTCCTATTAATCCACAAGCTAAGGGTTCACATGCTAAGTACATCATTATTGCCACTGATTACCTAACTAAATGGGTAAAAGTGAAAGCCATGACAAAAACGACGCTGAAACAATAGATAAGTTCTTATTTGAGAATGTGTTCACCATATACAGACTACCAACAGAGTTATTAAGTGATAGAGGCACACACTTCTTGAATGAAGTCATTGAAAACCTTCTCCAAGAATTCTTGGTGGTACATAAGAAGTCTACCCCCTACCATCCACAAGCTAATGGACAAGCCAAGAGCACAAACAAGATCCTATGTAATGTGTTGACAAAGTTGGTGAATAATAAGCACTCTGATTGGGACAAACAACTACATCATGTTGTTTGGGCATATCGAATCGCCTATAAAATGGTACTCCAAGTCACATCCTTTCAGATGGTATTTTTCTAGAATGCAATATTGCTATTGGACTTCTTGATACTGACACTAAACATAGTGCAACAACACTGGTGGACTCGTCATGAGCATTCATCTAGAATTTTTGACTTAGAGAGACTAGGAGAAACGAGATTAAGAGTAGCTCTAGGGATTTATGTGGCCAAGGAAAGATAAAAGGCATATTTTAATGCTCATGTGAAGGATAAGGGCTTGAAAGCAGGAGATTTAGTCTTAGTGTACACTTTCAAGCAACATGCACAAAAATTAGAGAAGCATGGCTATGGACCCATGATAATTAATAGAATATCAACAAGTGGAGCTGTCCAATTAGCCGCTTTGGAAGGCGACATTCTACCTAGTTATATCAGTGGATGCAGTGTCAAATTATATCAAGAACCCCTGAGAGAGGAAATGCTAAAGTAGCTCAACACTGCAAAGAAACATAAGGAAGAAGAAAAACAAGTTTGAGAAGAGGTGCAAGCAGAAGCCTTAAAACGCATTTGGTGAATTAAATTGAGAAGATAAGGTAGAGATCAACCTAGATCAGACACTCATGAGGCTCCAAGATATCATGTTGCCATGTGCCAAGCATCAGGAGCAATCCCACCCCAAATAATTGATCGATGTCCCTTTGTGACCCTAGAAGTAGGACAAGGTAAGAGTGCAAGGACTGGAAAAGCCTTGATTGACTCAAGTGTGGCCACTAGTGCAGTTAGAATTTCCTACTGTCGAGAATTGAAATTAAGTATCAATCCTTTAGAAGCATATCTCATAGGATTAGGAGGTGTGGAAACCCCTTGCATGTGCAAGGTGGAGCTTCCCATCTACCTTCAAGATGTTCTAATGATAGTCAAAGTACTAGTGTGCCAAGATGAGGATCTCACTGAACCTCTTGTCTTGGGTCAAGACTAGGTTTATGACCATGTAGTCAACTTGAACCTAAGCAGTGGACTTCTTCAAGTCTAGGTAAATCAAAACCGCATCATCATTGAGTTAGAAAATCAAGCACTCATGCAACTAGAAAAGGCACCCACTATTGGTCCTTCTCGGAACACAGATGAAGATAACGATGCTGTTCTTTCCAAAGTTCTATGGTGTAGAAGAAGGTCACTCATGAAGGAACCATAGAAGTCAACATGAAACTCCCTTCTTTTCCAAAGATGGTCCCCGAAAAACAAGCAAGGCAACACAAGAGGCAGATGAAACACATAATCAAGATGCATGCTCAATGACTAGTGCAAAATAAAGTGCCTTATGGAATGAGGCATGTTTGGATACGCAAAGATGAACAACCCTCTGCTCAGGAGATAGAACCTCATTGATGCACCAAACGAACTACTCAATCAATGTGTAGGATGAAGGAGTATTCTAGGGAGTCAGCCAAGGCAAACCATTTCTAATTGTGTCTGAAAGCAATCGATGAAGGATGATCCCAATGTGTGACAAATTTGGGTGCCCAAGACTTGCTTACAAGCTCAAGTAGCTTCACATAAGCTAACAACATTGAATCGCCATGCACAGACACTCACATCACAAACTTTATGGAAAACATCTACACTCAACACCTCCATGTCTTCTACCACACCTAAGATTATCTGTTAGTATATGGTATTTTTGAGACCTCACCAGTTCTTTATCTTGGGCTCTTAGTACATGATGCTTGGATCCAAACATTAGAATAGGCACTACGTTCTTGGCCTAGTCAGGCACTACTTCTAGATTGAACAAGTAAGCATCAGGGAGGTCATCTGACACTGCTTGGGGTACTCTCCTGAAGTTATTCTAGAAAGGTGATCTGCCCTAAAGTGAGTCCTACCTTTCCTGCCAACTTCAAAGTAATATTCCATTAGCAAGAGGAACCATCTTACTAATTGGCGAGTATTACATGGTTTGTTCACTAGATATAATAGTGCTTGATGATCTGTAAAAAATTTAAACTTATTTGCAAGAAAATAATGTCTATACTTTTTAACGGTGTACACCATGCCTAATCCATCTCTTTTAATAGTGGTATAATGTTGTTCAACTGCATTCAATTGCCTACTGGCATAAGCAATGGGATGATCCATATTACCTTCACCATTAGGTTGTGCCATTACACACCTGATAGCATAATTGATGCATCCACATGAACATGAAATGGCTTGTTCCAACCTGGTGTATTCAAGATTGATGTTGAACACAATCATCACTTAAGCTCATTAAAGGATTTTTCACATTCCTCTGTCCACCCAAAGTTGTTCAAAAGGGAGTACATAGGCTTTGCAATGATTGCATACATGTGAATGAAACGTTGATAATATCTGCAATGCCCCATGAAATCATGTACCTCCTTGACATTATTGGCCTAGGTAGCTCTGCAATAGCTTGAACCTTATCCTCGTCTGTGGATATTCCATTCTTTGACAATATGTATCCTAGAATCTTGCCTTGCCTGACCATAAAAACACACTTTTCTGGGTTTACATAGACCTGATATTCTCTACATTTGTCAAAGATTTGTCTGAGTTTAGGTATATGTGTTCATCTAATGTTGAAATGAGCACATAGATCATCAACATAGACTTCCAAGGTTTCTTGCAAGCACTCTTTAAAGACATGACATATCAGCCTTTGGAAGGTGGTTGGTGCATCGGTAAGACCAAATGGCATTACTCGAAAAGCAAATATGCCCCACTCTATTGCAAAAGCCATCTTATGTTGATCTTCTAGCGCAATGGCCATAACCGGAGAACCCATCAAGGAATCCACATACTTCCTTGCTTGCTACCCTTTCTAATCGATGCTCAGTGATAGGAAGCAGATAGCTATCTCTAATAGTGGCTGCATTAACCTTCTTCAAGTTAATGCATACACATAACTTGCCATTATTTTTGGGCACCACTACAATGGGGGACACCCATTCAGTGTCCTCAATTTCATAGATAAATCTAGCTTCTACCAAACAATCTATCTCCTCTTTGATCTTGGTAGCATAATTGTCATTATAGGTGTATGGCTTCTCCTTGGAGGGTTTGGCTTCTGAGGTCACGGAAATTGTATACGAGCATATGTAAGGGTCAACTCCTTTTAGGTCCTTATAACTCCATGCAGAAATATTTCTATATTCTCTTAGTAGTTCAATCAGCTCCTTTTCCTCTTCTTTAGTCAGGTCATGTCCTATGTAAGTGCATCATTCTTCACCCTCTTCTATGGTCACAATAATTTTCTTAGTTGTTTCTTTGTTATCATAGGCCTCACTTGTGAGTGCTTCTCATTTAGCCATTCTGATCATGACTTTCCTATCTTCTATCTCATAGTTCTTAAAATCTTCAGGGATCTCAAATAAAGTTTCTTCCTTCTTTGGTGAGGCTTCTTTCTTTTTTTGTCTTCTCTCGTGGGGGTCACCTGTGTAGCTAATCTCAATGTGTTTGTGTGTTCTTTTCATCCTTGAGGGCGAGCTTCTACTACATATAGGTATTCTTCCTCCAATGCACAAAAAGGGTCCATAATGATTGACTCTAAATCTGATTCACTTACTTGAACTAGGTCATCCGTACTAGGCTTGCATTCTTCGATAACCAAATCACACATGATTGGTTCTATAGTGAAGACTAAAATGTCATAGCCATCTTCATCACAATGTGGTGTCCATTGCTCTTCGTTGATGGATACACCCATTGTGGCTAGAATTTTTGCCCAACCATGAGGTTCAAATTCTTCGTTTGGAAATACTACAGGTGCATAGGTTGGGTCTCAAATTGCTCTATGAGTTTCCTTCTCACCTACTTCTTGGAATTAGTTCCCCAATCCCGTACTTCTTGCAACCGTCTCATGAATGGTCTTCCCAAAATCATCTCATAGGCCTGGTTTTTGCTAAAGTCACATATAGCAAAAGTATGTTCAAACTCTACACAAGTAGTGAGAGTTATCTCTCTATGTGACCATTGGCCATTTGCAATTTCATTCTTGTTTGCCCAAGTGTTGGTTTGCCCCAACACTTCCATAAGGAAGTGTTATCAATTGCAACTCCTCTACCTAAGTCCAAAACAACCTTGGTTGTATAACCTTGATGAGTGATTGGAAGATAGGTGTTTCCTTCTTCTCCTTCGCTCATGTCTCCTATCTTATCCAAGGGTATTTCTGGCACTGTTTGATTGTGATCCTACCTCAGAATGGGATTTGGCTACATCGGGCACTTGATTGGCTACATGTTTCCATAACTTTGGTTTTACCTTGACTAACTCCTCTAAAGTAAGATTGCACTGCACTTTAGTGTTCTTTACTAATTATGTGTTCCTAGGAAGGACTGAGTCTTTGTTTCTAACCATGACAATGGGTGTTGTCATACAGGTAGACTTTGCTTCGCATGGGCTTGTGAAATGAGGAAATTCTTGTATTTAATTAGACTCGAACCATTCACTAGACTGGGTACCCTCTTGTTCTCCACAAATAGAAGGAATATCTTGTGGGATTTGATCATGTAAGTCATTCACAAGTTCAATGGGAGGAGGATTTTTCACTTTCTTTTTCTCATTTCTCTTCTTGAATTTCTCTTAGAAATTCTTGTTGAGTATTGATTTATAGAAGCAGAGATTCCTGTCTTGATGGAGTTGGGAATGTAAGCATCCTTGGGAGGAAGGCTTATCCTTTCACTTTTGAGGTTACTCACATGTGATGTAGCTTGCTTTCTTGGCTCAACTATCATCTTTCCCAATCTTTCCAATAATCCATCAAAGTGTAATTGTGTGTTGGCTGAGGTTGTGCAATTGAAAAAATGGCTAGCTTCAAACGTTCTTTGAGCCAATTCTACTATCTTTGCACAAAGCTTATTTCTTTCAATTTCTAGGTTAGCCCTAGGGTAACACTTTTTGTGTTCTGTCACATTTGGCCCTTCTTGAATTCTAGCATGATATACTTTAAGCATCATGTCTAGGTGTTCGGGAGTCTACTAGGACTGATCCTACTCTAGGTGGTGGTGAGATTACATGAGGTGCATTAGAAGGTGGTGGATTAGGTGGTGATGGGGATGGTGGTGGTGGTGATGTGTGAGAGTGCATTTGAGATGTGAGTTCAATTATTTTGTCTTTTGTTTTTCTTAGGCTTTCCTCAAGCTTAGTTATCTTCTTCGACCATTTTCTCTTCATTCTTTCATGACTTTCCTTCTAAGCTTTTGTCCTTTTCTTGGTTAGGCTCTCAGTCTCACTACCCTCTAAACTCTTGTCCTTATCTAAGTGTTACCATTAGTGTCCATGTGAAAGGCCTAATGGCCACTAGACACTTCTTTGTATACGTTCTTTAATAAAACATACAGTGGTCTAGTTAGTCACAGACTGTAAGTTCGACCACATTTGTAAGACCTAAGAGAGATGTCTATCTTCATGCTCCCTGTGTACTGTGTTTTCTGCGTATTCTGTAGTCTCTGTGCAGAGTACCGTGTGCGGCCTTAAGAGCTCAATTTTCTACTCTGAGGATATCGTCGTGGAGGTCACGAGAAGGAGAGTGCACTGTGGTGCATTGCCACTTCACTGGTATCAGAGCAGTTCGATGCAAAACCTTTGTTCCTTTTGTGTGAGCGAAGCGAGCACCCCCCCTCGGCTTTCTCCAAGGCTTACGACTAAGGCAGTGACCAAGGCATAGACCTTGGCATACCTTGTCATCCGAGTCACCAAAGTCACCGTTGGCTGCGTGCAAGGGAGGAACTCAACGATCAAGGAAATAGAGGTTCTCGGTACTTCCCGCGAGGTCACCCATCCCAGTACTGTTCCCCCCGAAGCTCGCTTAACCGTGGCAATCTCTTGCCACTAAGCTACACTCTTGTGGTGTCTGAAGAAGGGGAAAGACTAAGGTTGAGATTACCTTGAACATGTTTTGGTCCCTCAAAGCTTCATTCTTTGCTTTCAAAGCCTATTTCTGAAGCATTTTTGGGGTGTCTTTTGGAGCCATTATGGACTACTTCCACACATAGTTCTCTTCACAAAGGTCCAAGAACATCAAGAAGAGTGTTCTTTGTACTTCTCCCACATTAAATATCAACCTTTGGGGCTGTGTTTTCAGCCACACTCGTAAAACTACAGGTTTCTTGATAGATTTCAGTTATGGTGGGAGCAATCGGTGCAAATTTATGCAGGTTTTTTGAGCCAAAAACATCAGAGTTGATAGACAGTTGCAGGTGTTATGGTTAGTTTTTGGGCTGTGAATTCAGCCTTTTAGTGTCATTTTACTGCATATATTGAGCACATACACATTATGTACGCTTCTGTGGATACCACTTATGTACGTCCATGTGGTCATTGATATTGCGATTACATTCTGTTAAACGTGGGTCTTGCCATCAGAGACATGTTTAAACATCTATTCGGGTTCTTGGGAGTGGAAGTGTTAGACGAAGGCCCTATACTTGATTTTCCCAAATCAACTCACTCACATGACCGTACTTTAACACTAAGAATCTCTGTCAATACAACTTACTTATCAAGACTCTGGTTATACTCTCACAGTCTTACTGTCTGTAATCAGACTCTTTCACAATCTACCGATTACACTCCAATTGATGCGTTCTAGACATACAGCGCAGAACTATTCAGTACCGTAATCCAGAATTACGTTGTCCGGCTTAAAGACCTAACCCAAGCATAAACTATTGTAAACAACAGAGACAAGAACAGTAACTCAATCTGTACCGTACAAGTGCAGATAATCAAACAGAACAGAAAGCCACAAAAACAACTCAGAGTTCTCAAACACACCACGGAAACTACACAGACTTCATCAACCAGACAAACAGTCTGGCGACTCCTCTGGGCGTCACCGAAGCGTCTTTTTCATTGATTTATAAAAAGGTTACAACATCTACGCAAAGACCTTTTGGTTCGTGCGGAATATAAAAAGAGTCAGACTTTACAATTGCCAATCCGGCGGCTTACACTGGCACGCACGGTGGACTTGAACCCGCAGGTATACAAAAATATTACGGCTCATCAACTATACCTTCTAGATACATAGTTCTAGCTAACCTAAAAGTCCGGGCAATTTTCTTCTTCAATGACTCTAACATCTGCTTCAAAATTTCTAGTTCTACGAGTTGAGCATCTGTCCGTACAGAGCTTAAAGAAATAACTTGGCTCATTAAACTCTCTGCCTGTGTCTGCAGAAAAGGTTCCTGTAAATAAAATTCATTTGAAAGAGCCACATCCATGTTCACCTTCATGTCTGCAATTTGCTTATCAACTTTGGATAATCTTTCTTTTAGAGCATCCAGTTGATACTCACTTCTTTCCAACTCTTGATTATGAAACTTTATTGTTTTGTAATACGCATCCCTTTCTCTGCGGGTACTTGCTATCTCTTTCTGTAACTGAGGGACTAAATTCATCTGCGTTTTAAGCAGAGAATTGACGTTGAACAAATGGGATTCTGATCTTTGTAGTTCTTCTTTAGTCTTCGTAGCCAAATCGGCCATCTCCTGTCCATGTTGTACCACTTCATCTAATTGAACTCTGGTCTCTTCTAAAAGATTTCCCAGAGCTATGTGTGCATCCTCTTTATCCTGTAGTAATTGCTTCAATTGCAAGATTTATGCATCAGCGGCACATAACAAATCATCTTTTATTGTAATTTCGGCTAAGGCAGCATCTCTTTGACTGATTATTGTCTCCTGTTGAGCAAGTTGTGCTTGAAGCTGGCTAATTTGAAATTGCAGATTATGATTCTCTACTTTTATGGCATCAACCTCTTCCTGCAACGGAGCAATGTCTGCTTCAAGTGTATCAACCTTATGTTGCAGTTCGGAACGAATATTCTCTATAACCTGTCTTAGTTGCACCGAAAGCTGCTGGGAAAACTGAATAAGCATGCACCCCATAGATTCTAGTTCGGTGAATATGGGAAGTGGAGGAAGTGGATGCTGGGATGAAGAGGCTGTCAGAAGGTGAGTGGAATCTGGTGGAGAGTAATTGGGTGATGAGGATGAAGCGGTAGGTTCCTCAGGGACAATAGGTGGAACAGGGAGAATGGGGTTAGTCGGAGGTTCTGGTGGAGGAGTGAGAATAACAGTGGTTGTTTCTAATACCTTTTCGGTGGATTGCTGCATAGTGTCATCAGTGTTGGCAACTACAAACTCCACTGCTTTAATCAGTTCTTCAAAAATTTCTTTAATAATAAGTTGCCCATCTTCTTGCTTTTCCTGTTCGAATTGTTGCTGAGATTCTTCTTTAGAGGAACTGTCTGCAGAATTGGCGGTATCATCATGCTCATGTTTCTGGTTTAGAGATGATGGAGCTGATCAATCCTAGTGCATGGAGGTGGCTGTGTCGTGAAAAGTCTCTTCGTCATTGTTGTCGTCTTCATTTCCGGCGACCGAACCCTTTACTTGGCTATCGGAAGAGCTTATTCTGATGCGCTTCCGGCGGAGTAGCTGGAAGATTTCTTCGTCATCTTCTTCATCATCTTCCAAGACTTGCGCTGATTCTTCATGATAGAGAACTGGACCTTTGGGTGGTGGTTGTGTTGCTTGTATGGCCGGAAACAGGAAACTTAGTATGTGGGGGAGATGGGAACGCGGCATATCTCCTTTGTTGACCTGTTTAATTATCGAAACGCATTCTCTGTGAATGCGGCGGAAATAGTAAGAGGCAAAGTTAACAGGATCTCTAGCAACCATATCTATTGCTGAGTAGAACGGGCGAGATATGCCATATGTACGTTTTTGTAGGTTTAAGATAGCTACTAAGAACTGTAAGGCTGTTCTTTCAGGTTCAGGGCGACAAAGGATAGCATATTCATTAGAAGAATATCGGGGAAACAATTGGATCATTGTGGCTATCGGCAAATTAGGGCCATTCTCTCGACCTCTCGAAGAGAGTCTGAAAGCATCAGCAAAGGTCTGTAGAGTTATTACTACCCGAGATGGTAATGAGGTTATTGGCCAACTCTGCTCCGTAGCAGGTGTGGCAGCGATGGCGGCAATGATTTGGGCGTAGAACGGGTGACATTCCACTGAATGCCAAGGCAATTCAGCGAAAGTAGCCAATCCACAGACACGCAGGAACTCACATACATCTGCAAGGAGTCCGTCACGAAACGCAGCAAAGTTTGCTAATGCTTCCATGATGCGCACACGAATAGCAAGCAAACATAGGGAGTACAGGAAATACAAAGTACACAAACACGCAGACAGAATAGCGATTAACAATGAAACGAAAAAGGTTAATTAGATACTTGGCAGCGGGAGGCAATTGAAATTGTTAATCATCGCGCGATGTTGAGATGATAACCTTATAACTACGGTGTGCATGCATGAGCGGAATCGATAAGAAAACGTGGCGATTATTCATGGTTATGTATCCAAACGAGGAGTTTATGATTATGTAGCAAAACGAGGTTTTTAAGGATTTTATTCAATCAACACACAAAACTAAAAGGAAAAGAAAAGAAAAGAGAAAAAAGAAAAATATGCGGGCAACTGCAGAATATTCAGGACGAATCAGGTGCTTGTTGATACGGCCGCAACTTTGAACCATTTATCACCTTTGGAAGAGGAATTCTGGTCAAAGTAGTCAACCAAAAAGTAGCTGGGCCTACTTGTTCAGTAATCTGGTAGGGACCAAACCATCATAACTTGAATTTTCCAACAGAACGATTTGATTTTGCATTATAAAATAGCACAAGTTGTCCTACCGTAAAAACTGGAGTTTTTAGATACCGATCATGTGTACGAGCTTGCCGCAATTGCACTTCTTGAAGAGTCAAAAAACTTTCCCAGCGATGCTCATCTAGTTCTCTGAGTGTGTCCAACCGAAATGGCAAAGAATCTTCAGGTAACAATTTCTGAGAGATGGCCACACGTAAGCTTGGTACTACAAGCTCCATTGGTGCAATTGCCTCCATTCCATATGCAAGTTTGAAAGGAGTCAGTCCGGTGGCAACTTTGTAAGTAGTCCGGTATGCTCATAATACTGCAGGTAGTAACTGATCCCATCTTTCTGGTGATTTGATAATTAATTTACGAAGCATACTCAGGAAGGTCTTGTTTGTACTTTCAGCCAAGCCATTATCACGAGGATAGTACGGTGAACTGAATTTGTGCAGAATCTAAAAAGAGTGTGTGAGAACTTTCATTAAATTGTTAACAAAATGTGTGCCTTGATCTGTCACAAGTTCCAAACGTAATCCAAATCGTGGGAATATGTCTTTCATTAAACATTTTTCTACCGAAATATTTGTAGCGGACCATAAAGCCCAAGCTTCTGCCCACCTCGTAGCATAATCTGTACATGTTAGAATGTATCGATTATTACTGAGTATTTCTAGAGGTGTGATTGGTCCAATAAAATCAAGACCCCATTTCTGAAAAGGTTCTAAAGGTAAGACAGGCTGCAAAGGAAAGAAATGACGTTGTAAAGGCTGTCCAGATCGCTGACAATTATCACATTGCTGCACAAATTGAGATACATCTCTGTACATAGTAGGCCACCAAAGTCCACTTTGCAGAATTTTTCGGTGTGTTAAATCTGCTGCAAAATGTCCACCGGAAGGTATTGAATGTGCCAGAGTGATAACTGAGTTTACTTCATGTGGAGGAATACAACGAAGTAAGACTCCAATGTGATCCATATAATACAATTCTCCAGCAATCAACCGGAATCTGTGACTGTAAACTGCAATTTTCCTACGCATTGCAGGAGAAGTCTAAGAAGGAAGATATCCATCAGTAAGAAAGGCTAATAACTGATCATAGTAAGTAGTTATCACAGGAGGTTCTATAGATTCATCATGAGTTGGGTCAGTAACATAAATTGCAGATGTGGTGTCATCAACACCGACCGGAGCTTCACCGGAATCTAATCGAGAAAGGAAATCTGCTAATGCATGTGCAGTTCCGGGTCGATGAATTACTTCGTAATCAAATTGTTGTAAAAGTAGAACCCAACGCGCTAAACGACCACCTAAATGCTGCTGCCGAACTAGATATACTAGCGCAGCATGATCTACATGAAAGACGAATTTTCGGCCTAACAAATAATGCCGAAATTTCTTTACAGAATATACCAAACCAAGACATTCTCTTTCAGTCACAGAATAATTCTTTTCAGCAGGAGCAAGCCGTCAACTTGCATAATAAACAGGCCGAAACCACTTATCAGTTTGTTGCATTAAGACACTTCCAATGGCTATATCTGATGCATCTACAAAAACATGAAATGGACGTTCCCAATCAGGAGGTTGTAGAATTGGAACCTGCATTAATAAGCCTTTTAGACGATCAAATGCTGTTTGATATTCCTGAGTCCAAGCAAATTGTCGAGGAGTACTGGTTATTAATCTATTGAGGGGTATTGCCAAATGAGCAAGCCACTGTAAATGTCGACCATGCCATCTGACTTGACCCATGAATCTCATTACTTCTTTTGGCGTAGTAGGCACAGGTGCTTCTAACACAGCTGCAATTTTATCTAGATCAACTTGTATGCCCTGTGTGGATACAATATGACCAAGTAGCTTACCACAAGAAACCGCAAACACAGATTTGTTTGGGTTCAGGTAGAGTCTGTATTCACGACATTTCTCAAAGCAACACCGTAAATGATACAGGTGTTCTACCATCTTACCGAATAAAGAGAAATCATCTAGATATACTTTCATGAAAGAAGTAAGATAGGGGGAGAAGATTTCTTGCATACATCGCTGGAAGGAGCTAGGAGCATTCCTCAATCCAAAACCACATGACTGTACAAGCAAAAACACCCCAATTCATAATAAACACTATTTTTGGTATATCTTGCTCAGCCATTCAAACCTGGTTATAACCGCTATAACCATTAAGAAATGAATACATTTCATGCCCAGCCACTCTATCTAGCATTGTATCAAGAAATGGAAGTGGAAATGGATCAGGTACGGTGACTGCATTCGATTTTCGATAATCGACACATATTCGGAGCTGCTTGTTTTTCTTTGGTACAATTACAATCGGAGATATCCATTCAACGTGTTCGATGGGAATAATGAATCCGACTTTTAATAACCTATCAAGCTCTGCCTTTACCTGTGCTGCATAGTTAGGATTCATCCAGTAGCTGGGTTGTTTAATTGGTTTTGCCTCTGGTTTAAGTACGACCCGATGCTGATATATGCGAGGGTCCAGACCCTTCATGTCATGATAATCCCATGCAAAAACATCAGAGAACTCACGAAGAAGCTGGATCAAATCTGCTTGAAACACTTCAGACAACCCTTCCTTTATCTTGACAGGTCGCGGATTTACTTCATCTCCTAAATTATAAGTTATCAACTGATCTTCAGGAACATAGAGTTGACGAGGGTTTCCTGAATCATCGACTGACTGCAAAAGTTGTTGTATAGTAGCTTCATCCTTAGGAGCAGTATCCTCTGTCTTTACTTCTTCGGTCACAGGCACCATCGTACAAACTACCAGATTCCAGTTATCTACAACAGATTGTAAGTCGATAGTTCCCAAGGAAATCAAATCAATGTTATTCTTTAAAAATTCTTCTTCTTCATTGTCGGATAAACCATCTAGCATATGGACCGGTTCTGCTACATATGGTCTAGCATGTAGTTCACATGGCTGAATAGCATCTAATTTTACAACATATTTTTGGTTATTGTCTTTGAAAGTGAGTTCCTGTGCGGACCAATCCTGTATAACCTTAGCTTGTTTCAACCAAGGACGGCCGAAAAGAAGATTATAATCAAGAATAGACTCCGGTAGTTCTAGAACTACGAAAGTCATCTTAAAAGTGGTTCCCTGCAAAGTGATTGGGACATTCCGTACGAGTCCTACTGGGTGGACTCGGGATTGGTCGGCCATTCTAACAAAAAACTAAACAGGCTCAATTTCGGTCCATCCTAACTTCTTACAAAGTGCTGCAGTGGCTATGTTTACACCAGACCCACCATCAATTAGTACTTGAGTAATTTTGTGTTTTTTGTACCATACCGTAATCAAGGGGACCGAATGATCCATCGTAGAATCAGCTTCCGGTTGTATCGTTGCTGTCGCTGGAATGCAGGAAGATCCAGGACTGAGCTGTTGTTGGATTTGCTACAAAACTCCCGGTACTAGTGCAAGTAACTGTCCAAGAGGAAGAGTAATGGACGCCTTAGATAAAATTTCCCATGCCTGATCTACTTGACTTGTACTTTCTACTGATTCTGAAGATAATGCATCTGTTACCGGGGTAGAATGTTTTTCCTGCGAACCTTCATTTGGCAGTGGAACTTGTGTCATCGGAATTGGATCTGGGAACACTGTAGGTTCTGTGGTGGTCCATTGACTATCTTTGTCATACATTCTCTGTTGTTCATGTATGCCTGGTTCAAACACTTCAGCTGTTGGTTGCAGTGGCTTACCAGATCGGGTCTGGACTACTACAGCTTGTGTTTCTAATGGTGAGATATAAACCATGTTCGTCATTGGGTTCTGGCGCTCTTTCTTACTTTGATCATATTCAGCTACATCTTTACAAAATCTGCGTATGTGGCCCAACTCACCGCAAAAATGACAGCGAGGGGGTGGCAAAGAATTACCTTCCTGTGATGTTCCAGTCTGCCAGCGGTTTGTATTGTAGTTATTATTCCTCTATCCTCGATAATTTATGTATCCTTGTTGCTGGTTGTTTCTCATCTGAGGAGGTACATAGTGAGTGGCAGGCTACCCTGGTTCCTGTATAATAGCATTTACCATTGTTGTTCCCTGTACTTTGGCATTATATGCACAGTTTTTGGTGGAATGTCCGGTCGTATTACAGATAGCGCAATACATCTGATTAAGGGCACATCTGACACTGGTATGCCTTGGATTCTTGCACTTAGTGCAGTACATTTGTCTAGCCGGATCTTCTGCAACACTTTTACTAGCTTTTAACCACTCCAGGTCTTCAGTAAAACCTCCAACCTTATGCTCGAGCTGCAAAGCCATTGCAATAACCGCATCTAATGTCATAGCTCCCACACAACGGATGATCATAATCTGTTTGAGCTGCGGAGTCAAACCATTAATAAACCACTAAGTGATGACATCATCCGGTAAATTAGCATGTGCCGGTGGTAGTTATCTCAAATGAGTTCTGAATAGGGTGGCATATTCCTGCACTGTTTGATTCAGCTTTTGTCTATTGTTTTGCAGGTAATCAAAAATTTCGGCAGGATTCTTCTTTAGCCGAAATCTCTACAAAAACGCATCTCTTACTGCTTCATAGGTGCCGAAATGGTTGATATCATATTCTGTAAGCCACCTGGCGGCTTCATTAACTAGTGTTGACTGGAATACTATGGCCTTGTATGTCGGATCGGGTGGATGATTAAGTATTGCATAACTAATTTCAAAGGTTCGTACATGAACATCAGGATCATCACCTAGAAATCCACCGAATTTTGTGTAGGTGACTCCTGTTGGAACCGGACGAGGTGGAAGTAGCTGTTGCTGTTGTTGTTGTTGTTGTTGTTGTTGTTGTTGTTGCTGTTGCCCACTCATGTTGGTACTATTACTATTTCTTGAGTTCTAAGGATGTGCTTTCAGTTCCTCAGAGTCTGTATGATTAGACTGCTCTCCTTCCGATTCGAAAATAGCACTTAACCTCTTACAAATTTCTAATTCGAATAGCTTATCCTCTTCTGCGGTATCAAACGTAGGCAAACTTGCTCCAAACAGTGGTGTCCGAAATGAAGATTCACTGGGAAGTATAATACTGTCACCGAAAAATTGTAAATTTTTTGCAACCGGAACCGAACTACCACCGGAATTAGTGGAACTTTCCCCAATCCAGGGTAGTCTTTCACCTTTAATGACTTCTCTGGGTAAGACAACTCTATTCTCAGACTGATTCGAATCCTGACCAAGCGTTCTTGCAGACTTAGAAGTTACTGTATCTTCTGCAGACTGCACCAAAATTTCACCAGAATCTACCGTAATCGCAGAATGTTCCACCGGTATGCTACCGGAATCACTACTAATAGGCTTCGCTTCTTCAACGACCAGACCTAATCGGTCTGCACTTCTACCTCCTGGGGGTGTCCTTCGTAAATTTGGTACCACCCAAGGCTGTCTGTACTTCGGATACGACTCGTCGGATCGAGTAACCGGCATATATCACCTTTACAATACTTTCGTACTACTTCTACCTTACTGTCGCTTCACAATCTATGGATTCCTTCTCACAAACAATCTGCAACACTCTATTGCCACCTTCTGGCGCCACCTTCCCTCAACTATATTGCAACCCACCTTCCCACAGACGGCGCCAGTGTTAAACGCGGGTCTTGCCGTTAGAGACGCGTTTAAACATCTATTCGGGTTCTTGGGAGTGGAAGGGGTATGTTAGACAGAGGCCCTATACTTGATTTTCCCAAATCAACTCACTCACATGACCGTACTTTAACATTAAGAATCTCTGTCAATACAACTTACTTATCAAGACTCTGGTTATACTCTCACAGTCTTACTGTCTGTAATCAGACTCTTTCATAATCTACCGATTACACTCCAATTGATGCGTTCTAGACATACAGCGCAGAACTATTCAGTACCGTAATCTAGAATTACGTTGTCCAACTTAAAGAGCTAAACTCTTGGACTGTGTGTCTTGTTATTGAGCAGTGATAATGGCCTTCACTTTGTTGGAGTGCAGCATCACGTTCTTTTATATTGTTCTGAGCATGTTGGAGTTCATGTCCCCTACATGCTAAATAAGGAACTAAGTAGGCTAACTAGAGAAATAAGAAAGCTAACTAGGGAAATAACTAAGCACTTATTGCCACTCATAAGTTAGAATTGGTTCGCACGTAGCCAACAGAACCAAAAGGAACCAAAGTGAACCAAGAGAACCATGAGTGTAGAGACACCAAAAATGTCAAAGTTATGCCATAGTTCTATGCCTTAGTCAATGCCTTGGATTAAGACTTGAAGGGGTAACCAAATGATAACCAAATTGATAAACGAACTTAATAAACAAACTTGATAAATTGATTTGATAATTGAACCGAACTCAAACAATGGACAGTGCATAATGAGCACAATGAGCATAGGGAGTACAGTGGGTACAGTGAGCATAGGGGGTACAGTGAGTATAGTGAGTATAGTGAGTACAATGAGCACAGTGAGTACAATGAGCACACTGAGCATAGTGAGTACAGTGTCAGTGTCATTGTGAACACAATGCATAGTAACTAATTCAAAAAAAATAAAAAAGAAACACACCTGCGAACCAAAAACAAACAAACTTAATAAACAAAAACCTAAACTGGACGGTTGAGACAGTTGTCGATTCACAAGCGGATGCTATGAATCACGATTACCGCCAAAAACAAATGAACTTCGATAACCTAAATGGATGGTTGAGACACTTGTCGATTCACGAGCGCATGCCATGAATCATGATCAGATATTTACACCTCCACAAATGTGCCTTGGCTCTAATACCACTGTTGCTGGATCTCATAGATGCACGTATGTAGAGAATAGTATAGAAATGAAATCTCACAAAAGTACTCAAAGAATAGAAAGAGACAAAAGACTTGACACCAGATTGGGTACAATCTCCCCCCACATACTCTGATGGACGAGTCTATCAGAGCATGTGTATTTATAGATATTTTTCTTTGGTCCTGAATAGAAGCTATATGAGGGCGACACTTCAAAAAGCATGTGTTTATGAAAATTTTCTTTATTTACAAAATCATCGCTTTTCAAGCGATCTACTATTTTACAAAAATGTCACTTTCTAAAGCGATCTATTGTTTTTACAAAAAATAACTAAAAATACTATCTTTTAAATATTTGAATAAGTCCATGCACGTTCACACCCTCATGAGTCTTCACCTATTAAATCAAAAAACAAATCACATTAAAACCCTCAAAACATTAGAACCCATTGAACATTCCATTATTCCATAAAGTATAACATGGGAAGTAGCTCCTCTATCAAATTTCCATTCTTGTGATGAGCTAGAAGTGATCAAAGCATTGGCTTCTGTTGAGATGAACAAATCTTCACTTGAACAATGAGACATATGTGTGGAAGACTTAGAATGATTTGTAGGTGTAGATGCTTTAGAACTATTCTTCTTCTTGTAACAAAATTTCTCAAGATGTCCTAGTTTCCTACATTAATTTCACGTGAACTTCTTGTAAGAGTTGTTGTTGGAGCCTTGCTTAAAGGAATTTCTAGACTAGTGACTAGAGTGTTTAGGCTTTTTGAAGGATCCCTTGGCTTTTATAGTTGCTCTAGATATGTTGAAGACTTTGCATGTGAGTTTTGGAGGAGCAAGAGTCTTCATAATTCTTCCCAAGTCAAGACTTGACCTTAGTTATAGAGGGTCATGAAAAACGTCTCATATGACTTTGGGATTTTGTTTAAAGCCTAACACCTAAATCTTGACTCAAAAATTGTGTGACACATAACATGAGATTGCATTGATAATCTTCAAAAGTGGCAATGAATAGTGAGAGCATGATGAGGCCTAATTGCTAGGTTATGGAATCCTGCTTCTTGGGCATATATTCTTGAGGGAGTCTTATTTTCATATAGATATTGAAGTATTATCCTAGATGCATGCGGAATTTTACAAGAAGTAATATATTCTCTAAAGGATGTATTAGAACTTGGAAGAGCTTACAGAAACCATTCACGACTAATCCCCTTGGATAACGTACTCAGATATAACAAGCATACAAGCATACTAAAGCAGATTTGGCCATGATAGTTGAAGTGAAGAACCATTCACAACTCCTAACATAATTTTCATTTAAAGCATACCTACCGGAAGGTTAGTTTCTATGAATTACGAAAATGGGAAGTGAATTTTTTTAGCTAATATACTCATTCAGTTGGGCTCTATCTTTCTAGACAAGCACAAGAGTTTGCTAAGCCAATAGATGGACTCCTTTTCTGCTTTACTTCAGCATTCTTGGTTCATAAAAATATCTCAAAGGTCATGGTAGTAATAGAAGCTGAAAATTTGGCATGATTAATAATACATGCTGGATTTGGAATTTACTAGATGCAGAGTTACACTATGGAGAAATTAAAATTAAGATCAACTGGATCAGATCACTTTATTATTACATTCATAGAAAAACATAGAGTTAAGTCCTTAGACATGGTAAGATACATAATGATGGATATACAAGGATGCACATTTATTATGGATTTTTTATTTTGTAGTATTCAATTTTCCACAGATAGAAAGATAATTTTCTTTATTGCTTTGGAGACCCTAGTTAAGGCAAACATGTGTAATCCAGGATTGGGATAAAAATTCCTAATGGGTCTCAATGCCTTCTGATATTTATATCTATCTTCACTTGGAAGAAGGATCTGACAACAAGGCCTTTTCACATTTCTGCAACTTGCATCTGAAGGAGCTAACACATCTTTTTGGAGATGATGAGGATGACACAATATCCAAACTACTTAAAGGAGGGAGAAATTGACGTAGAACTTGCAAGCCTTCTTATGGAAGAAGAAATCAAATTTTCTCGATGGATCAGTATTGCTAAGAAATGCATTTGTGAGAGAATTTAAGTGAATACGTGTAGGAGTTGGCCGCAATATTTTGTATTGACTCAACCCCTACACGTTATAGATGGAAAAGAGGAAAACTCAAGTATAAAGATTGAGAGTTTGTTATCATCTTTGCTCTCATCCTGTCTCACAATTTTTTTTTCCTCATCTTCACCTTGATCATCATTTTAATTTTCAACCTTGAAAAATCATCTTCAATTCCAATATGATGCCCTTGTACAAATTGTGCTCTTAAATTTGGTTAATACTCCTTTTCCCATCTGAATTATTTCGATGATGATGCACCACAAAATACTCTCCATGTCGAGAGCTTCACGATGATATCCATGGAGTAAAAAACAAGGTCCAAGCATCGCACATGATACTCCGCACAGAGGCCACAGAATACGTAGAAAACACAGTACACACCGAGCACGAATAGAGACTTCTTAGGTGTTACAAATGCGGTCGAACATACAGTCTGTGGCTGACCAAGCCAATATATGTTTTATTAAAGAGTATATACAATAGTGTACGGTAGCCATTTGGCCTTTCACATGTACACTAACAGTAATAATCTCCCACTAAAGGCCAACATGGCCAAAGTAACTATGGGAGAAAAATGAAGAATGATCAAGAATACTTGAGTGTAAGTATAGAAACTATACCTCCCACCTGATGGGCATGTTACACAGTATACAAGTGTCTATGTAAGATCACGAATCAAGTGACCCCCATCAAGTGACAACAATGTCAAAAGTTATCCTATGATAGGGCTTTAGTCAAAGCATCTACAACATTACCTTGAGTATGAACCTCCTCAAGAATAATGTGCTTAGTGGCTAAGCAATCTCTAATGAAGTGATACCTCACCTCAATGTGCTTGGTCTTTGCATGATAGACCATATTCTTAGCCAAAGCAATGGGACTCTGACTATCACTAAGCAAACAAGGTACATGCTAAGGTAGACCCATATCACAAGCAAGACGAGAAAGCCACAATGTTTCCTTACATGCCTCACTTGCTGCAACATAATTTGCTTCTATGGTGGAAACTATTGTACATTCTTGAATACAAGATCTCCAAGAGATAGCACCTCTAGCAAAATAAAAAATGTACTATGATGTAGATTTGTGATTGTCTACACAACCAGCATAGTCAGAATCTATGTAAAAATAATGGATGCTTAACCTCTACCTAATCATAGACACTTGTCCTTAGTGCCACTCATATATCTCAAAATCATCTTGACCGCTTCCCAATGTTTCTTGCCAGGATTAGACATATGTCTACTCACAACTCCCACTGCGAATGCAATGTGTGGTCTTGTAGCTACCATAGTGTACATGAGACTACCAATAGTAGACTATTAAGGAATTTTGGTCATGAATTCCTTTTCCTCATCTAATTTGGGGCAATCATCCTTGCTCAATTTCACATATGTGGGTAAAGGTGTACTCAATGGCTTTCCACCCTGCATATTGAACTTGTGAAGTACTTTGGATATGTACCCACTTTGAGACAAGTATATACATCTTTTACTCCTATCACAAGTAATGGACATGCCAAGAATTTGTTTGGAATCCCCCAAATCCTTCATATCAAATGTCTGACTCAACTTTTTTTGAGAATTGACAAGTCATAAGAGGACTTCCCAGCAATCAACATATCATCGACACAAAGTATCAAGCATATCAAGCTACCATCTGAGCATCTATTTGTGTAGAGACAATGATCCTCATTGCTTCGAGAATAGCCTTGAGACTTCATAAAAGCATCAAAATTTTGGTGCGATTGTCTAGGGGACTGTTTGACTCCATATAAGCTCTTCTTGAGCTTACAAACTAGACTTTCTTTGCCAGGAACTACATAACCCTCTAGTTGTTCCATGTAGATCTCATATGTAATATCTCCATGCAAGAAAGCGGCTTTCACATCCATTTCGACTAGCTCTAAGTCCTCCATTGCAATGAATCCAAGCAACATTTGCAAGGTAATCATTTGGACCACTGGAGAGAAGATTTCCTTGAAATCAACACCATGATATTGCTTAAAATCCTTTGCAACAAGTCGTGCTTTATACTTTGGAGAATCACTATCTGAAGTGAATTTTAGCTTATATACCCATTTACATGGTAAAGATTTCCTACCCTTTGGCAAAGGTACTAAATCCCAAGTACCATTCTTGTGAATAGAATACAACTCACTCTTCATGGCATGCTCCCACTTGACATGTTCCTCTGTTTGCATAGCCTCTTTGTAGTAAGAAGACTCACCGACATCTATTAGCATAAAAAAATCTAAACCTGGAACATATCTATCAGGAGAATGTAAGACACGTGAAGAGTGTCACAATGGTTGTTGAACAAGATCATTTGTAGACTAATTTGATCAGACATTCTCTTAAACATCCCTATGTGTAGCATTTTCATGCATGCTAGCTGGAGGATTAGTATCATCAAACACCACTCTTCTCACTTCAACCTCCTTAATGGGCTATTTATGCATCTTACTCATTGATTATGACATCACTATTTTTTATCATTGACCATGTTTTGAGGATCCCATAAGCAATATCCAAATTATCCTTCTCGACCATATCCAAGAAAAATGCATTTCTTTGACTTAAGGTCCAACTTTTGTCTTATATTCTTGGGTATATGAACATATGCTTTGATGGAGAGTGTTAATCTCCAAAAGAACAACCTACTCTTGAATTTAGAACACCTCTATATCAAGAGTAAGTCAAGACCTTCACCAATTTAGAGGATAAATAATCAATTATCAAGATTTTGGATAAACTGTGAAGAAGATGATTCTACAGAAAGTCTATTGCACATATCTGTCTCATTGACTTATCAATTGTTTAAATTTTTTTATAAAACTTTGTACAAGGTGTCCTCTATAGATTGAGCACCTTCTCCAAATTGAATCACTCCAAAAGATTCATTAGATCTTGAGAAATGATCTCAACAAGTTACCTATGTCTAAAACTGCTCTTGTGAGAAGTCAATTCAGACACTTATAACTTCTAACACTTGGCTCTCTCAAACTAGACCATGTTAATGAAAATGCTTTTAGCCATAAGTAGCTTACCTTCCGACTTAAAGAATGAGTGCTTGCTTGCTCAAAACTTTATACTATGAAAGGAGAACTGACCAAAACAATAGCATCGAATTTTGTGCCTGTTTGAGGAGACAGTGAACACTTCTTCACATATGAATGTTCCTAGTCATAATTCTCACAGCCTGTTTACAATTAGGCTCTCAAACTTTAACCATAGACTCATTAACTATGGACTTAGACATCTACAAAAGGAGTCTTGAAATGATCAAGCACAGAAGGAGAATACACAGAAAGATCGGGTGCAACATTTTTCATTTCTGAGAAAATTCTTACATCTGAATAATGAGAGAGATTCTAATCACTTCTTAAAGTCTAATGACATCTAATTCTCCTCAAATCTTATTCTCACATAATCTCCCCTCTTTGCCCCGACATTTTTCATAGTATACATAGGCAAATATTTACAAGCTCATGACTATACAAAAGTATAAGTGAATTATCTCTGAATTGATGTACATATGTGTACACATCTTCAACTTCTGAATATGCACTTTCTCCATGCTTCATAACTTGAACTTTTCTTCAGTCCTTGACTTCCATTCTTCATCAAAACATCAATTCTTGATTGCCTTGCACCAACAACTCCCCCTCAATCATCAATTGAGGTTTTCTCTATCTTCTTTATACTTGTCATGTCTTTGGATCTCTGTAGCTTTGCTCCATCCAAGCTTTTTGTTAGCATATCAACTATCTAGTCTTTTGTTGAAGTATGTATGACTTCAATCTCTTTATCCATCACCTTCTCTCTTAGAAAGTGATACTGAATCTCAATGTGTTTGGTCCTGGCATGAAAACAGGATTAACAACTAAATACAATGAACTCATGTTATCTCCATGAATAGTGGGTATACTCTGTATGATGTCAAAACTCTTCATGAGAGTCTTTAGCCATATCACTTCCTTTGCAGCTTCCACCATACCTTTATACTTTTCTTTTGTAGATGATAAAGCAATTGTGTGTTGCTTCTTTGAACACCAAGAAATTAACTTATCTCCCACATAACACAAGTATCCATATGTTGATCTCCTATCATCAGGATTACCTGCCCAATCTGTATCACTATAAATCTTGATGTTTGTATCTGATGTAAAACCATAATACAAACCTTCTTTAAGTGTACCCTTAATGTACCTCAAGACTCTTTGTCCAGCAATCCAATGTTCTTTCCTAGGACAATACATGAATTGAGACAATACTCCAATTGTATATGACAAGTCAGGTCTAGTTAAAGTAGCATAAATCAAACTACCAACCAAACTTTGATATAGCTTTATATCTTTGAACTCTTCTCCTCCATATCTGCTCAATTTGTGATTCACCTCCATTGGAGTAGGTGATACCCTGCAATCATCCATTTTAAACTTGATCAACAAGTTTCTCAAATACCTTTCTTGAGTTACATACACTCCATGTTGAGTGTATGAGATCTCCATGCCCAAGAAATATGACAAGTTTCCCAAGTCACTAATTTTGAACTCTTTCTCCATTTGTTTCTTTAGGCTTTGAATGCCTTTCTCATCTGTACCTGTAAGAATTATATCATCAACATATATGCACATGTAAATGAACCCATCATCAGTTGCTTTAACAAGCAAGCTACTATCTGCTTTAGATACTTGGAAACCAATTTCTTTCAAGAACGTCACAAGTCTATAATTCCATGCCCTTAGGGCCTGCTTCAAACCATACAAAGCTCTCTTGAGCTTGCACACATGATCTGGATACCTTTCATCTTTGAATCCTTGTGGTTGTTCCATAAAAACATCATCTGAAATATAACCATTTAGAAAAGCATTCTTCACATCTAGTTGACATAACTTCCAACCTTTACATGCAGCAATAGCTATGAGTATCCTGATGGTTGTCTTTTTTGCCACAGGACTATAGGTCTCATCATAATCTATACCATATGTCTGAGCAAAACCCTTCACAACAAGTCTAGCTTTATACCTAGACACACTTCCATCTGCAAACCTTTTTGTCTTGTAGACCCATTCGCATCCAATGATCTTCTGACTATTTGGTTTAGGAAACAAATCCCATGTCTCATTCTCCATCAATGCATCATACTCTTCCTGCATAGCTTTCTCCCAATTTTCCTTGCCTTTTGCCTCTTCATATGTAGAAGGGTCTTCATCTGCCTTTATCATATAAGCATAATCTTTGGTAGCCAAAAAAGAAGTGTCATAGCTATACCTTGTAGGTTGCCATTTGTGTCTTGATGACCTTCTAAGTTCTCTTCTCCTTGAGGTGTCAGGTTCATCACATTCTAGATCAAATCTTGGCACTTCTTCAACTTCAATCTGTACTTCATTATTCTCTTCTTCATCAAATATCTGAACCTTCGATTTACCTTTCTTTTGATTCACAACTTCTTCATCACCTGCATAAATATTGATTGTACCTGCATACCAAGTACCTTGCTCATCAAATGTAACATCCTTTGATACTAGGAATTGTTTTGTGGATGGACTCCACAACCTATATCCCATCTGCTTATCATCATATCCAACGAACACATACTTTTCAGCTTTAGCTTCCAATTTATGCCTCAATTGTGATGGCACATATGCATATGCCAAACATCCAAATACTTTGCAATGATCTAGAGTAGGTCTCTTACCCACCATGCCTCATATGGTGTCATACCCTGCAAAGCTTTACATGGTAATCTATTGACCAAATAAGTAGCTGTATTGACAGCCTCAGCCCACAATAATTTGGGCAATTTTTCTCCTTCATCATGGATCTTGCAAACTCAACAAGAGTTCTATTCCTCCTTTCTGCTACACCATTTTGTTGAGGACAGTACCTGCAAGTAATTTCCCTTTTTATACCTCCATTCCACAAGTAATCACTGAACTCATTAGAGAAATACTCTCCCCCTCCATCTGACCTTAGTCTTTTCAACTTATGACCTGTAATTCTCTCTGCATACAAATGATAATGTTTGAATGTATTGAATACCTCTGACTTATCTTTGATCACATAGATAGTGATCCATCTGGTAGCATCATCAACATAAATCACATAATACTTTGAACCATTGATATTGAAATCCTTTGATGGTCCCCACACATCTGTGTGTACCAATTCAAGCTTCTCTGAATACATAAAACCATGCTTGGAAAACGATTGCTTATGAGCCTTACCTAATTGACATGCTTCACATTTGTATGTCATATGTTGACTTGCAACATTAGGCAATCCAAGCACTGAACCATTGTTAATCATATCTCTGATACCTCTTTCATTAAAATGTCCAAGCCTTTTGTGCCAAAGACCTAACTCAGAGATCTTATGTCCTCCATAGGTGAACAAGGCATGACCAACATTACCTTGGATCTTCAATGCGAAAAATTTTCCTTCTTTCTTCCCTGAAACAATCTGTTTATACCCATTGCTAGGGTCTACCACAAACACTCCATTAGTGAATCTAACTTCATAACCTTTTTCAGCAATTTGTCCTACACTTATCAAATTCTTAGGAATTGTAGGAACATAGAAGACCTTACTCAAGAGGGTGCTACCATCCTTGGCCTTCACTGATCCAATTGACTTCACATTGTGCTTTGTATTGTCACTTGTTTGAACAACATGATTAGTTATCTTATTCTCCAAATTAGTCATCAAAGCTATGTTTCCACTTAGGTGATTGCTACATCCTAAGTCAATGTAGAAGACTCTTTGATCTTCACTTTTCCTTTCACAAGTTGCATTCATTATCAATGTTGAATCCTCCTTCTGATCTGAAGCATAATTGTAGTAGGTATTGTTGTATTGTTGACTTTGGAATCCTCTAGTTGCATTTCTTCCAAAGTAACCTCTACCTCTGAAATTTCCTCTTTGATTTCTGCCACCTCTTCCTCTTGAATTAAAATTCTGATTATATCCACCATTATTCTGAGTATTATGCCAACAATCATTAGCTAAATGATTTGTCTTACCACAAATCCACCAAGCTTTGACTCCATCTTTATTACTTCTGCCTCTTCCTCTACCTTTGCCACCTCATCTTCCTCTTAGGAAGTTAGCTTGGCTAGTTGTACCTTCATCTTCATTTGATTGTTGCTTCCCTTTGACATTCTTCTTCTTATCCTTTGAATACATTGCATGACTGCACTTTTATCACTTTCACCTTTGACATCCTGCTCAAAGGTTAGCATATGTCCTAGCAACTCATTTAAATCAGGAGTGAAATGATCAAGTGATAATTCAGTAGACAAAATGAATGACTTCCATTTGTCATCACCTCTCAACCCTGTAAGAATTTGCCTTACTAATTTATCCTCCTCAATATCTTCATCAACTGCTCCTAATGCATATGCAATGTCCTTCATTCTTGTTACATAATCTGAGATGGATTGAGAGGCCTTCTTCTTGAAAGTGGTAAATTCTGCCCACAAGGATGCCTTCCTAGACTTTGTGGTGTTTTGGAAATGCTCCTCCAAATCATTCCATATATCAATTGCACTTTCAAGACCTCTAATGTGAGGTAGCAAGTAGTCATTGACTGCCATATAGATAATACTCCTGGCTTGAGTATCTCTCTTCATCCAATTCTTCAAATATGATAATTCCTCCCTAGTTGGAACACTAGGATCTCTGAACTCAGGCTTTTCTTCTTCACCTGTGATATAACTTATCAAATCTTTGCTCATAAGATGAGCTTCCATCCTCATTGACCATGCTCGATAGTTCTCTCTATCCAACTTCTCTATCTGAAGAGAATCTCCCATTCTTTCTTCACCTGTGTATTGAATTCTTCAAACTTTATGAGTAATAGATGTACCTTTACTTCAAATGATACTTCTTTTGTCTTCCTTGATGTCGTATGGCCTCCTTCTCAAGCTTTGCTCTCAAGCTTTCACCTTTTGAATCTTCAGATGTTGAATTCTTTATGACTGCAGCAGGCGGGATCCTTCCTTTCTTCAATTTTGATACTTCTTGCTCCGATACCACTGATGGAGAGTGTTAATCTCCAAAAGAACAACCTACTCTTGAAGTTACAACACCTCTATATCAAGAGTAAGTCAAGACCTTCACCAATTTAGAGGATAAATAATCAATTATCAAGATTTTGGATAAATTGTGAAGAAGATGATTCTACAGAAAGTCTGCTGCACATATCTCTCTCATTGACTTATCAATTGTGTAAAGTTTTTTATAAAACTTTGTACAAGGTGTCGTCTCTAGATTGGGCACCTTCTCGAAGTTGAATCACTCAAAAAGATTCAGTAGATCTTGAGAAATGATCTCAACAAGTTACCTATGTCTAAAATTGCTCTTCTAAGAAGTCGATTCAGACACCTATAACTTCTAACACTTGGTTCTCTCAAACTAGAACCCGTTTATGCAAATTCTTTTAGCCATAAGTAGCTTACCTTCCAACTTAAAGAATGAGTGCTTGCTTGCTCAAAACTTTACATTGTGGAAGGAGAACTGACCAAAACGTTAGCATTGAATTTTGTGCCTGTTTCAGGAGGCAGTGAACACTTCTTCACATATGAATGTTCCTACTCATAATTCTCACAGCCTGTTTACAATTAGGCTCTCAAACTTTAACCATAGACTCATTAACTATGGAATTAGACATATACAAAAGGATTCTTGAAATGATCAAGCACAGAAGGAGAATACATAGAAAGATTGGGCGCAACATTTTTCATTTCTGAGAAAATTCTTACATCTGAATAATGAGAGAGATTCTACTCACTTCTAAAAGTCTAATGACATCTAATTCTCCTCAAATCTTATCCTCACATAATCTCCCCTCTTTGCCCCGACATTTTCCATAGTATATATAGGCAAATATTTACAAGCTCATGACTATACAAAAGTATAAGTGAATTATCTCTGAATTAATGTACATATGTGTACACATCTTCAACTTCTGAATATGTACTTTCTCCATGCTTCATAACTTGAACTTTTCTTCAGTCCTTGACTTCCATTCTTCATCAAAACATCAATTCTTGATTGCCCTGCACCAACATGCTTCACAGACAAAAACTCGAAGATGATCACAATATGGTGGCTTCCTTGTCCATAACTCTTGTGCCACTTTCAAACCTTTGGCAATACTAGGTGAAAGGTTAATCACATGAATTGCAGTCAATACTACTTTTGCCCAAAAGCCTTGTGAAAGGTTTGCATGATGCAACCTAGAAACCACTCTATCTTGAATATTTCTAATCATCCTTTCAACTACACCATTCTGTATTGGGGTATAAGGAGTTGTAAACTCTCTACAAATTCCTCTAGGTTGGCAAAAAAGGCTGAATTTATGTGAAGTATACTCATAGTGATCCCATTATCTAAACCTAAAGCTTTGATATTAGTTCCATTTTCAGTC
>CM035412.1:68849288-68856788 GCA_020310875.1 Ceratopteris richardii
CCAATCCATTGGAATAGAACACCCAGATGTAAAGTTTGAAAATGGAGCATACTTGGACAAAGAAGGAACCATATACGTAGTCACCAGTCACCCAGATAGGACATATGAATTCGGGAATGTGATCCCTGAGACGGACATAGGTGACCTAGAGCAAGGGAACGTAGGAGGAGAGCCCAGGACCCCTCGAGGGAAATCTGTTCTTACTAGAATCCTCAATCCAGAGTGGATTCCCCAGGATAATAAGAGCATAGATCAGCTCCTAAATCAAGAAACCGATGAAGCCTTTTGGAGGTATAAATCAAATAGGCCAAATGATGTAGGGTCAATCCTGATCTATGAGTTCAAAGATCCTGATAGCCCAGGCAGAGTGACTTACTTAGATCACGCTTCAGAGAGGATCTTTGTGGTTATAGAACATGACAGGCATGCTTATACTTGGAAGGGTGAATTCGTTTTCTCCCAACCAAGATCGAACATGCCCTATGGTCACCCGGGAGCTGGAGCATCCCAAGCTCATGGAGCTCAAAGAGACTGAAGTAGAGATAGGCCAGAACTAAGCTTTGCCAACCCAGGGGGTAGAGAAAGAACGAGAACGGAAACAAATAGAGTGGAACCTGAGGTACTTAGAGCTCGAAGGAATCAAAGAAATGCGGATGAGTTCCCTCTACCAAGACCTAGAGAGCACGCAAGGACTTTGAGACCGACTCAGCTAGTTAAGTCCATGAAGAACTACTTCGATGGCACGGGAGACCCCTATGACCATGTGGCAGAATTTAGGCAAGTCTTGAAAGCTGAACAGGTGGAGGACCTATTCACACAATATAATGCTTTTGGTCTAACCCTTAGGAACACTGCCTTGACATGGTTTCAGCCACTAAACGAGATGAAGTTCAAGAGCATATTAGTGCGCCAGATGATTACTTAGTCCACAAATCCAGCAAGCTTTCTTGTTGGTATTCTGACTACTTCTTCCTCTTCCAAAACCTCTTTCTTTGCCGGTGCCTTTACCTCTAGCATAATAGGCTTGAGCGCTCGACTCTTCTTCATCTTTTGACTTACGTTTGTCTTTCTTCTTGTTCTTCATGTACATTGCAGAGCTTTGTCCTTTATCTCCATCTCCTTTCAGATCTTGCTCATATGTGAGCATCAAACCAAGCAACTGATTTAAATCTGGTACAAAGTGATTTAAAGAAAGTTCAGTTGAGAGTACGAAAGGTTTCCACCTTTCATCTCCTCTCAACCCTGTTAGCAGTTGCGCTATCAATCTGTGATTTTCGACATCTTCATTTATGGATCCAAGACTCTCTGCTAGATCCTTCATTTTAGTGACGTAGTCACTAATGCTTTGACTCGGCTTCTTTTTGAATGTTGTGAACTCAGACTATAAGCTAGCCTTTCTAGCTTTCGTAGTATTTTGGAAGTGGTCTTCCAATGCGCTCCATATGTCCTCCGCTTTCTCCAGACCTCTAATGTGCGGTAGTAGATGATCTGAAACAGTGTTGTAAATGTAGGCTCTTGCCATTGCATCTTTCTTCTGCCACAGCTTCAAAGCTTCTAACTCTTCTTTTTCCGGTTGGCTATCATCTTCGAAGGTCGGCTTCCTTTCTTCTCCGGTCACATACAACATTAAGTCCTTACTCATAAGTAAGGCTTCCATACGCATTACCCACGTGGGATAATTATCTCTGTCCAGCTTATCAATTTGGACATGATCTGCCATGATCTTCTTACTTGCTTTAGGTTGCCTTTGAGAGTCTTTTGGCTCTGATGCCACTGGTGGAACTAACCTGCTCTGATCTGATGAATAACCTTGGCTCTGATACCACTTGTTGCGGATGTGTGGTATCCTTCTTTTGCTCTGATACCACTTCTTGCGGATGTCTTTCGCTCAGATATCGCTGATAATGGTCGTCACGGCAAGGCTTGAACCTTGTCAGGCCTGCGAAAATTACCGTGCTGCCGAATAGAGAGCTAAGCTAGAGTGATATAGAACACCTCTGTAATCAACAATAACTTAGCAAGATTTTTTTCTCTTAACTGTGTTAAACTGTGACTTGAATTCCACCCGAACTTCACCGGACTGTCACTGGGACGTGTTATAGGAATATCACCGGAATGAACTTTGATTCTGCTCATGATTACTTCAAATAAATTATGTGAAGTAAGGAAGTGATACGTGAACTTCCTTCACTGAATGAACTTCTTAAGGAAAACTTCATAGTTCTGAAGTGCTACTTTCCGGTTAGACTTTGTACTGTGTGTACATATCCATTCCACCGGAAACTGTGATCAGCTTAAAGTAGAGACGTTTAGCTACAAGATGAGCTATCTCTCATACAAAGCTTCGAATTCTACTGCGAGATATACTTCGTTGTTCTACCGAAAAATCGCTTTCTAAGAAAACTATAACTGACCGAAAGTGCGTTTACTGAGATATCTTTGACCGAGACATTCGTTTACTTAGAGAGTACCGATGGACACGTTTAGTAACGAACTGTAACTGTTAATGGTTAACGAACTTTCTACTGTAACACGAAAAAACTCAGATTCTTCACATGCGAACATGCACGCAAACTTCCACATGAACATGTGTTTTCTATTAGTCTAAGAGAAGATGTGTACAAACAAGCTTGGCCTCTTCTTGCTCAAGCTGTAGAAACTCTCCTACACTGAGTAGTTTCTTATTACCATCTCTCTCATATGAATACCTGACATTCCAGGTTTCTGTTATTCATCTGTACATACGTGATCTATGGCGTCTTCTGAGAACTTCTCACTCTCTCTTCACTCATACGCGATCTCAACATCCCTCATCATCCGAGTCCTTTAACCCTTGGTGTATATATACACTTTTTCTTCTGCGCTCTTCCCGCTCTCATTCTTAAATTCACGTTACGCGCGCATTATGCGCACACCGCGCACTGATTTCGTACACTGTACAACTGAGGCTTTTGATTTTTTTCGAAGATTCTGCTTCTTTTTCTTTTCTTTCCTTTTATGTCTGTCTGTCTGTCAAATTCGTGAGTGATTCCTCAACAGAAGAAAGACGAATTCGAGAAGAAGCTCAAGCAGAAGCATTGGAACGTATCCGGAGAATGAAGTTGAGAAGACAGGGTAGAGAGTAGGGCATAGGCATATGCAGATCAAGGATATCATGTGGCTATGTGTGAAGTTTCAGGTATTAGCTCTCATTGGATAATTGATCGACGTCCTTTTATAACCTTAGAGATAGGACAAGGAAAGGGTGCAAGGACTGTAAGAGCCTTGATTGACTCTAGTGCAACCACTAGTGCTGTTAAATTTTCGTACTATCAAGAGTTGAAATTAACTGTCAATCCTATAGAAGCATATCTCATAGGATTGGGAGGTGTGGAAACCCCTTGCATGGGCGAGGTGGAACTTCCCCTCTATATTCAAGACGAAGTAATGACAGTCAAAGTACTAGTGTGTCAAGATGAGGACCTCACTGAGCCTCTTGTCTTGGGTCAAGATTGGATCTATGATCATGCAGTCAACTAAAACCTAAGAAGTGGACTTCTTCAGGTTTGGGTCAATGAGGAACGCATTACGATCGAGTTAGGAAATGAAGCACTCAAGGAATTAGGCAAGGCACCCACTCCTGGTCCTTCCAGGAGTACACATGAAGATGACCATGCTATTCTTGTCCAAAATTGTGTGATGTAGAGGGATGATTGTCTCAACAAGGACGTTAAGGATACGACGGAACTCCCTTCTTTTTCAAAAGCCACAGGGATGCAGCAACCTAAAGTAGATCAAATGCAAAAGCAGCAGACTACTTATGCTCGAGGCACAAAGAAAATACAACGCATGTTGTCTCAACCACCAAAACAAGTGTGGGTACGGAAAAGCGAGCATCCTATTGCGGTCAAGCCACAACAACTGGCTCAACTTCCTATTAATGATCAACGACACGACACTAATAAGAAGTCCTCCAAAAATCCTTCTGTGAAAGTGAAGTCTATCTGGGTACCCAAGAAGTCAATGAAGGCTCGCCCACAATCAAGACAAATTTGGGTGCCTAAGGCTTGTTTGCGGGCTGAAATAGCTACATCGAGACCACACCCTGTTCAACATAGTTCACTCACTCGAACAGCTGTTACCCACTTGTATTCAATACACACAAACACACATTGGCCCATGAGCACGAGTAGAATCACTTGTGAATGGGTCCCTAAAAAGCCTCATTTCCAAGCAGACACTCTTATGAAGCTCTCTAGAGTCTCCAAACAATCAAAACAGAGTGCCATCCATCATGTTTGGCAACCCAAACCTTGTAACAAACCATCTGACCTAATTGTAAAACCACGTCCACTTACTAACTGCATCCACAATGCACCCGACCCCCAATTAGCTCATAGGCATTCAGTATCAGCTAACCACACTTCACACTCACATCCATGCGAGCACTAACTAACCAACTAACTACATCACACTTCATCAAGTTAATGTTGTAGCGGGGACACAGTGTCATTTTGTGTCCATTGCAATGTTAACAATCATTCATATATTCACACAGTTACGGCAGTGATTTCCGCAACATGGCTAACGCTGCGGGAACAAGCTCTCAAACAGGAACAAGCCAGCAAGTGGTGGACTTAGACAGTTTACCCGTTTTGCCTGAGACAAATGAAAGACCAGAAGAATTGCAGGCCATCAAAATCATACCTATTGCGGACCCTCCCAGTGGCCATACCATACCCATAGGAAAAGCTTCCCACTGGTTTAGTGAAGTGGCAGGACCCTTGGGAGAGGGAACATACCTATGGGAATCAGAGTTGGACTTCAATGGGAAGCCAGGTAAATACCATTTCTTTACAAGGGAATTCGAGAAGTTACAAAATGCAGAAGGTCTACGTCCGGTATGGGAGAAGGCAGGATTGGGTGCATACTTCAGTGCCCGGCTCCCAAAGCCTGACTTCATGCGATGCTACTATCTCATCAACACCTTGACTCCAAACAAGAACCCAAAAGGCGCAAGCTCATTTGTGCTTCCATCTCTGACAAAGGGAAATGAGCTCAAGAGGTTTAGGCTATCAAACAACTTGGTGAGAGAGGCCCTAGATATGCGCGGAATGCATATTCCAACAGAGAAGGAGACCCTAGTGCCTGATTACATGAAGAATCAAGCCTCACCAAGCTCAAGGACATGGTGGCCATGACGCCTAATATTGCAATCCACCTTCGCATGTGCATGCAACACTTTGCTTTTCCTGCCCAAGATAGATTCACCATGCCACCCAAAAAGATATGTTTTAGTTTGTATCTGGTAGAGACACAGAGCCTTACCATCAACTTACCCCACTGGATAATTGACCAGATACACCTAGCCCACAAACGATGGCCGCGGAAGCATGTTTTATATGGATGTTGTGCTCTGACTAGAATCATTTATAGGTGTTTGGCTTATGACATCCCTATTCAACGGGCCCTGATGTGGAATCGAGTAGAGCAGTTTAGAGGCAGGACATCCATTGGACCCCCTTCTAAGAAGATGAGAGGTACTGTCCAAGTCCCTTGCGCTAAACCACGTGGAGCCATCCTAACACCAGACGTTACCCCTCCACCCCGGAGAGTTCGGCCATTCACACTACGACTTCCAAGACGCAGCACCGATGGGCCTAACTTGATATTTCCTCCAGTCCCAACCGATCTTGAATTTCCTGGTGGTGCACCCTTGGAAGAACTCACGAATGAAGACTTCGAACAATTGTTACAAGACGTGGAGCTGGAGGCAGAAGAGGAACAACAAGTGGAGAATGTTCAACCGCAGGCGACAACCTCCCAAGTACTTGTCACCATAGTTGAAGTGGATGAAGAGGATGATGAAGATGAAGAACAGGAGGAAGATGAGGAGTATTATGATCAAGAGCATCAAGATGAGCAACAAGAAGTGCCAGAACTTGTAGGTGCACCTGCATACACAGCTCAGCTACAAAGGTTATACGATACAATCAAAGCAGTACAAGAAAGGCATCAACTCTCTCTTGTGTCAGGCCAAGCTTTGATGCAAGAAATGCTATCAGATGATGGGGTGGATCAACATTTTATTGACACCCTCAAATTAGTGTCAGAATCTTTAGGAGTTCCGGAGGCTGTCCACACAGTAGTCCGCCAGTCCGTGAGGTATGACAAACGCAGAGTTGACACATTACCACGAGCAGGTAAGACTATCAGGATACCCGTCACAGAACAAGAAGTAACCATTGAAACCACAGCTACCCCCACTACCACCATTGACCTCTCTACTGAAACCTTCGTTCAGACATCATCCATCTCACCCCAGCACCCCCCATCACCACCTTCTCCACCCCCACCACCACCTCCCACCATGGAAGAAACGGCAGCCATCACCTCTACCTTTACTTATAACCCAACCTCATTCACATCATTCTCATTTCGAGAACCCACCTCACAAGACACCCTCTTCTCTTCCATCACCAATCCCTTGTACACTTCAACCCTTCTGTCCTTTGAACCCATAATTGGCCATCCCATAATTCCAAATGTGGTTAGAAACCCTGCACCCACAGAAGGCACCCTGTGTTTCCCAGCCTATCCCCCAATACGGATACCTCCATTCCATGACCCTCACTTCCCATCTGTCCCCTACACCTCATTCACCCTAACCGCACCACCCCAACAACCATCCTTCGTGGTGCAGTCCACCAGCACTCCAATGTTTCAGAGGCACATTTCCCCGATGTTCGCAATGACATCAATCTACACGAACACCACACTCACTTCACCTACCATGCCAACCTACATGGTAGCCCCTGTACACACCACTCTGTCTGACCCAATGGACATTTCACCCACCACAGCACTTCTCCCCACAATTCCACCCTCTCCCCCTCCACTACCCCCCACCTCACCACTCAACACATCATTGGCAGACACAGCATTCACTACCTCCCTTCCCATTCCCACTTCCCCTGCATTCAAAACTTTCCCCCTTGCATCTCATAATGTAAATATCACATTTAATACATTACTTCAGTGTGCACATCAACTACAACAAGAATACCATCAATTGGAAGAACGCAATGCTGCCCTCCAAGCAGAATCTCGGCGCCTACAAGCTAGAGTTAACACTTTAGAAGCTGATTACCAAACGCTCCTAACCGAACATACCACTTTATAGCAAGCTCACTCAAAATTGGAATAAAAAATATCGACGGTGGATGATACAGCAGTCAAGGAACTAGAAACTGTGCTCTAGGCGCAAATGATATCTAATGCTACACTCAGACACAACCTGGGGCTATTAAGGAAGCATATGGCAGCAGCATTGGAAGAAAACAAACGGCTTCAACAACAAAACCAAGATAATTTTGAAGCAGCTATGGAAGGAACTGCAGGAGCAACCATTAGCCCTACCAAGTATCGAGCAGTCCCCTCAGAAGACATTCGCATCTTACTCGAGGAGCATGCAAATTTCTTGGAGTCATATAAAAAGCTAGAGGCTGAATGTGTGGACCT
>CM035412.1:68869288-68874288 GCA_020310875.1 Ceratopteris richardii
GATAGATAGATAGATAGATAGATAGATAGATAGATAGATAGATAGATAGATAGATAGATAGATAGATAGATAGATAGATAGATAGATAGGTAGATAGGTAGATAGGTAGATAGGTAGATAGGTAGATAGGTAGATAGGTGTTGGTGCAAAACAAGCCTTAACACTTGGCTTTGTTGTGTGCCTTGAAGACTCAACATAAAGCTTGGACTATTGAACCCTTGGAAAGCATAAAAGTTTGGACCCTTGAAGGATGTATTCATGTGAACCATATACCATAGGAACACATGCCTATGCTTTATTATCTTTTATCCAATGTAAAAGTCAATGTGACTTAACTCACCTCTTGTAATCTCACCCACCTTCAAAAGTCGTGGAAATTAGAAGTTATGGATGGAGAGAATATCTCCATGTGATTAGATGAGAGATTTGAGGGAGCCTACATTTGAATTTGAAATTCAAATCTCAAGTGATGACTTATAAAAGACTATGAAAAAGTCGCGGGTCTAGTTACACTCTTCCCGAGGCTAATCCAAGCAAATTTGTGAGTGTGTGAGAGCTACTATTGAGCCTGCACCTCTGAGTACCATTGGGCATCACTCTACATGCCAATGGGAATGTACATTTTATAGATTCAATACATATACTCATAGTCATTATCTCTGTGTTTTCTCTGAGTGACTACCTCCAAGTCTGTCAACGTCAACAGGGCATATCTCAAGATCTACTGAACCAAATTGGATGATCCAGGGCTCATTGGAACCAGCTCAAAGCATTCTACAACACTACAAAATTTCAAGTAATTCTATTCAGCCAATTGGGAGAAATCTCAGTCGAGACAGACACTGGTATTTTTCTGTGTTGTTCCTAAAAAGTCGGGGGTGTCCCTGATTTTGCTAAAGATCATGCTCAGTGTATAGTTTGTTAATTGGAGTGATTTAACTTGCTAATGGTAGCTTGTTAGTTAATTTAATACTCCCAGAAGGAATTAAACCAATTGCAAGTGTGCTGGTCACACTGAGCTTAGAACTGAGCAGGTATCAATACAGGAATAGAAAGTTTTTGGAGTTGTGAAGGTTCAAAATCATCTGTTTTGATTTGGTCATTACTCAATCATTTTGTAAAGCACATATATAGTTTCTTGGTGTCATTTGGAAGCTCAAGGAGTCTCCTAACCATATCTGAAGAGAAGAGAGGGCAGGTGTGAAGCAGGTCTAGCAGCACCAACTTGATCTTCAGATTGTACCCAGCCATCACATCCAACAGTGGTATCAGAGCAAACAAGGTAATTATGGGTGATGGTTTCCCTTCCTTCATTGACAAATTGGATAGAAATAACTACCAGGCATGGTCATTAAGAATGAAGACTTATCTACAAGGGAGAAGCTTGTATGGATACATATCAGGAGATGAGGAGTTGCCCTCATTCAAAACCAGAGGCCTACCTACAAAGGATGAGCATGAGAGACTTAATCAATGGTGTGCTAAAGATGCTTTGGCAAGGTCATATCTTCTAAACTCTATCTCTGATTTCCTTCTACCTCATGTTAGGAACTGTAAGACTTCCCAAGAGACTTGGGAGACCTTGTCAACATACTTCTCATCAAGCACAAGGGCCAGAAAGAATCAGCTATGGATTGAGTTTACAACTCTTAGGAAGCAATCAAAACAATGTGTCTCAGATTTTGTCACCAAAGTCAAAGACATTGCAGATCAACTTGCAAGTGTTGGAGAAGAAATTGAAGAAGAGCAAATAGTCAGACAAGTGATCAATGGACTCAAAGCAGATGACAAGTGGGAGAGCTTTACCACTGCAATGGACTTGTACATGGACATTCAAGCACCTGATCTAACAACTCTGATTGGACAACTCTTTACACATGAAGCAAAGATCACAAAGAATGGAGAGCAATCAAAAGGTAACAATCCCTCTGCCCTATATACAGATAAGAAGTCTAAAGACAAGGGTAAAAGTAAAAAAGTTGATGAAGAAGGATCCACCTCCCAAGCAAACTATGCAGGGAGAGGTAGATCATCTAGAGGTAGGGGCAGAGGAGGTAAGTCAGGTAGGGGGAGACCCTATAATCAATCTCCATGCAATATTTGTGGCTTGTCTAATCATACTACAGATGAATGCTACAAGAACTACAAGAATCAAAGAGGAAGAGGTCACCAAAGAGGAGGATACTCTCAAGGCAGAGGCAGGTTCAATCAATCTCAAGGCTACCATGGCTACAACAATAACTACAACAATAATTACAACAATAGCTACAATCACAATGGCAATTATCAAGGAGGATACAGGAACAGAAAGGATTACAACAATTATGCAGAGGATCAAGATGATTCCTTGTTGATTATGAACATGACATCTAAATCAGGTATCAATGATGATCATTTGTTCTATATTGATTCAGGTTGCTCTAACCATGTAGCTGGGAATGTTGCCTTACTCTCTGATTTGGAAGAACCTAAAGGCAAGCACCAAGTGCAGACAGGTGATGACACTAAACATTCAGTGGTTAAGGTAGGTAATGTCAAAACAAGTGATGGTAATCAGAATTTGCTAAGCAGAGTATTGTATGTCCCAACAATCACCAAGAATCTGATGAGTGTAGGTCAGATTGTTGAAAAAGGTCTACAGGTCAGGTTCACTCAACATGGTGCTTATGTGGAGGATCCAAGACATGGATTCAGAAGGATAGCCAAGGGAGAGAAATCAGGTAGACTATTTACCTTTGAACTTGAAGATACTAAGAACATTGCCTTGTACAACTATAAGGACCAAACCCTATCAGAATTGGAGATGTGGCACAAGAGATTGGGTCACATTGGAGAAAGGACCATAAAGCAAATGAGTAGAGATCAATGTGTGCTTGGGATACCTAATGTATCCAAGCAACACATGATATACAAGTGTGGGGCTTGTCAGTTTGGTAAGTCTCACAGATTGCCATATACCAAAAAAGGTTTTATGCATGAAGACTACTTGGAATTGGTGCATACAGATGTTTGGGGACCAAGCAAAGAGCCATCCATATCAGGATCAATGTACTATGTATCTTTTATTGATGACTATAGCAGATGGACTGTTTTGTACTTCATGAAACATAAAGATGAAGTATTTAATTGTTTCAAAAGGTATCTTGCATTAGTTGAGAATCAAACAGGTAGACATTTGAAGAGGTTAAGGTCTGATGGTGGTGGAGAATACTTCTCCAATGACTTTGAAGACTTCTTGCAGGAAAGAGGCATCAAGAGGGAGATTACCACAAGGTACTCACCTAAACAAAATGGGGTAGCTGAAAGAAGGAATAGACTCATTGTGGAGACAGCTAGGTCTATGCTTAATGAGAAAAAATTGCCAAATTATCTTTGGGCAGAGAGTGTATCTACTGCCACATACTTAATCAACAGGTTGCCATCAAAGACTCTTGATGGAATGACACCCTATGAGGCTTGGCATGGTAAGAGACCATCTCTGGATCATTGCAAGATCTTTGGGTGTGTTGCATATGTGCATATTCCCTCACAGGTAAGGGGAAAGCTAGACCCTAAGGCTGAAAAGTGTATTTTCATTGGTTATGATTTGAATAAGAAAGGATACAGGTTCTATAACCCCTCAAACAAAGGCTTCAAGGTAAGCAGAGATGTCATCTTTGATGAAAATGAGTCATGGTATGATAATGAGTGCAAGAAAGTTAGCCTACCTTATGATATGGAAGAAGACTTTCCAAAGCTTGTCAGGCAAGAACCAACTCAGAAGGAGGACACAAGCTCAGATGATGAAGACACCATCAACATTGAAGAGTTCAAAGCTTGGAAATCCAAAGGGAAGATGAAGATGAAGCAACTTGAAGACAATCCAGAATCCTCAACTCAAGCTATGAGGAGATCTTCAAGAGAAAAGAAGAAACCTATTAGGTATGGGTATGATACTTCACTTGTAACCAAGCACTCTGTATATCTTGCAAAGGATATCTTAAGTGAAGAACCAGGTACATTTGAGGAAGCTATTACTAAACCAGAATGGAAGGAAGCAATGGATGAAGAAATGGAGGCTCTCAAGGAGAGTGATACTTGGGACTTGGTACCCAAGAAGGACTCCATGAAGGTGATAGGATCCAGATGGATCTACAAACTCAAGAGGAACTCAGATGGTACAATAAACAGATACAAAGCTAGGTTGGTAGCCAAGGGTTTTGCACAAACCCAAGGCATTGATTATGAGGAGACATTTTCTCCTGTGGCCAAGATGCCAACTATCAGAATTATGGTGAGTGTAGCTGCATCCAAGAATTGGAACATGTACCAATTGGATGTAAAGAATGCATTCTTGAATGGATGGATATCTGAAGAGGTCTACATGTCACAACCACCTGGCTATGAGGATCCCAATAAGGTAAATCATGTTTGCAAATTGAAGAAGGCTCTGTATGGATTGAAACAGGCACCTAGAGCATGGAACTATAGGTTGACAACCTATCTCTTGGATCAAGGATTTGTGATGAGTAAAGCAGATACTTCATTGTTTATAAAGAAGAACAATTCAGAGGTAATATACTTGTGTGTCTATGTTGATGACATCATTATTACAGGAAATGATGTTCAAGGAATTAGACACATCAAAGGTCAAATGATGAAGGAATTCAAGATCAATGATCTTGGATTATTGAAGTACTTCCTAGGGCTTGAATTGGTCTACACAAATTCAGGTATATTCATTACTCAGAAGAAGTACATTCAGGACATGGTCAAGAAGTTTAATTTGCAGGAAGCTAAAGTCTCAAACATTCCTATGGAGGTCAATCACAAACTCAGTGCACATGAAGGAGAAGAGCTCAAGGATATTACAGGTTACCAAAGTTTGGTAGGTAGTCTTAATTATGCTACCTTAACTAGGATTGATATCTCATATGGTGTTAGTGTACTTAGCCAATTTATGCATAAGCCAAGAATACCACATTTGGAGGCAGCCAAGAAGATAGTAAAGTACCTAAAGG
>CM035412.1:68879288-68884288 GCA_020310875.1 Ceratopteris richardii
GATAGATAGATAAATACATAGATAGATAGGTAGAGAGATAGATAGATCGATAGATAGATAGATAGATAGATAGATAGATAGATAGATAGATAGATAGATAGATAGATAGATAGATAGATAGATAGATAGATAGATAGATAGATAGACAGATAGACAGATAGACAGATAGACAGATAGATAGATAGATAGATAGATAGATAGATAGATAGATAGATAGATAGATAGATAGATAGATAGATAGATAGATAGATAGATAGATAGATAGATAGATAGATAGATAGATAGATAGATAGATAGATAGATAGATAGATAGATAGATAGATAGATAGATAGATAGATAGATAGATAGATAGATAGACAGATAGATGGATAGATGGATAGATAGATAGATAGATAGATAGATAGATAGATAGATAGATAGATAGGTAGATAGATAGATAGATACATACATACATACATACATACATACATACATACATACATACATACATACATACATACATACATACATACATACATACATACATACATACATACATACATACATACATACATACATACATAGATAGATAGATAGACAGATAGATAGATAGATAGATAGATAGGTAGTGTTGGTGCAAAACAAGCCTACACACATTGGCTTGGAACATTGGAAGTTTTGGAAGACTTGGCTTGGATATCAACTTTGAAGTCTTCACAAAGAGCTTGGACCCTTGGAGGATATATTCACAAAAAATAAAGAACCATAGGAACCTAGTCTTATTGATTCTTATTTTTTATCTCATGTAAAAGTCTATATGACTTTAACCATTCATGTAATCACACCTATCTGAGAAAGTCGTGGAAACCTTGATTGATTGAGTGGGTGAATGATTGAGAGAATATCTCATTCACTTTTAGGTACATGATTCAAGGAGATTGACATGGATTTGAAATTCAAAATCTCATTCAATTCCTATAAAAAGTACAAGGAAAAAATCGCGGGCATCTTCACTCCTCCCGAGGTAATTCTGAGTCAATCATTGAGAGTGTGAGTGCTACACTATAGCCTACACCTCTGAGTACCATTGAGCATCACATTACATGCCAATGGGAATGTACAATCATTAGATTTAATCAATATACATATATTCATAGTCTCTGTTTTCTCTGAGTGACTACCTTCAACTCTGTCAACTTCCAAGAGGCATATCTCAAGATCTACTGAACCAAATTGGATGATTCAAAGTGCATTGGATTCAGCTCAAAGTCTACTATACACCTAAAAAGTTTCAAGGCCATTGTATCTACCATCACAGAGAAATCTCAGTCGGGATGCTCACTGGTCTGTGACTGTAAGTCTCCTAAAAAATCGGGGGTACACCTTATTTTGCTAAAGTGATTTCTCTGAGTGTAGTTTATCATCTTCTTTCATTCCACTTGCAAATGGAAGCTTACTAAGCTAATTGAATATCTCTAGAAGGAATTTTGCTAATTGTAACTACACTGGTCAAACTGAGCATAACACTGAGCAGGTATCAAGACCAAAATAGAAAGTTTTCAAGTCTTGTGATTTGCAAAGTAGTCTGTTTTGATCAAGTCATTACTCAAACCTTTTCCAAAGTACATATAGCATATTTTGGTGTTATTTGGAAGCTCAAGGAGTCTACTAAGCATATCTGAACAGAAGAGAGGGCAGGTGTGAAGCAGGATTTGCAGCATCAACTCAACTTCTGAGTGCATCCAGCCATCACATCCAACAGTGGTATCAGAGCAAATAAGGTAATCATGGGTGATGGTTTCCCTTCCTTCATTGAAAAATTGGATAGAAATAATTACCAGGCTTGGTCATTGAGAATGAAGACCTATCTACAAGGGAGAAGCTTGTATGGATACATATCAGGACGTGAGGAGTTGCCCTCATTCAAGACCAGAGGCCTACCTACAAAGGATGAACATGAGAAGCTCAACCAATGGTGTGCAAAAGATGCTTTGGCAAGGTCATATCTTCTAAACTCTATCTCTGATTTCCTTCTACCTCATGTAAGGAATTGCAAAACTTCCCAAGAGACTTGGGAAACCTTGTCAACATATTTTTCATCAAGCACAAGGGCCAGAAAGAATCAGCTATGGATTGAGTTTACAACTCTTATGAAGCAATCAAAACAATGTGTCTCAGATTTTGTCACCAAAGTCAAAGACATTGCAGATCAACTTGCAAGTGTTGGAGAAGAAATTGAGGAAGAGCAGATAGTCAGACAAGTGATCAATGGACTAAAGGCAGATGACAAGTGGGAGAGCTTTACCACTGCAATGGACTTGTACATGGACATCCAAGCACCTGATCTAACAACTCTGATTGGACAACTCTTTACACATGAAGCAAAGATCACAAAGAATGGAGAGCAATCAAAAGGTAACAATCCCTCTGCCCTATATACTGATAAGAAGACTAAAGACAAGGGTAAAAGCAAGAAGGTTGATGAAGAAGGCTCTACCTCCCAAGCAAACTATGCAGGGAGAGGTAGATCATCTAGAGGTAGGGGCAGAGGAGGTAAGTCAGGTAGGGGGAGACCCTATAACCAATCTCCATGCAATATTTGTGGCTTGTCTAACCATACTACAGATGAATGCTACAAAAACTACAAGAACCAAAGAGGAAGAGGTCACCAAAGAGGAGGATACTCTCAAGGCAGAGGCAGATTCAATCAATCTCAAGGCTACCATGGCTACAACAATAATTACAACAATAGCTACAATCACAATGGCAATTATCAAGGTGGATACAGGAATAGGAAGGATTACAACAATTATGCAGAGGAGCAAGATGATTCCTTGTTGATCATGAACATGACATCTAAATCAGGTATCAATGATGATCACTTATTCTATATTGATTCAGGTTGCTCTAACCATGTAGCTGGAAATGTTGCCTTACTCTCTGATTTGGAAGAACCCAAAGGCAAGCACCAAGTGCAGACAGGTGATGACACTAAACATTCAGTTGTTAAAGTAGGCAATGTCAAAACAAGTGATGGTAATCAGAATTTACTAAGCAGAGTGTTGTATGTTCCAACAATCACCAAGAATCTGATGAGTGTAGGTCAGATTGTTGAAAAAGGTCTACAGGTCAGGTTCACTCAACATGGTGCATATGTGGAGGATCCAAGACATGGATTCAGAAGGATAGCCAAGGGAGAGAAATCAGGTAGATTGTTTACCTTTGAACTTGAAGACACTAAGAGTATTGCTTTGTACAACTATAAAGATCAAACCCTATCAGAATTGGAGATTTGGCACAAAAGATTAGGTCACATTGGAGAGAGGACCTTAAAGCAAATGAGTAGGGATCAATGTGTGCTTGGGATACCTAATGTATCCAAGCAACACATGATATACAAGTGTGGGGCTTGTCAATTTGGTAAGTCACACAGATTGCCCTATACCAAGAAAGGTTTTATGCATGAAGATTATTTGGAATTGGTGCATACAGATGTTTGGGGACCTAGCAAGGAGCCATCCATATCTGGATCAAGGTACTATGTGTCCTTTATTGATGACTATAGCAGGTGGACTGTTTTATACTTCATGAAACATAAGGATGAAGTATTTAATTGTTTCAAAAGATATCTTGCATTAGTTGAAAATCAAACAGGTAGACATTTGAAGAGGCTAAGGTCAGATGGTGGTGGAGAATACTTCTCCAATGACTTTGAAGATTTCTTGCAGGAAAGAGGCATCAAGAGGGAGATTACTACAAGGTACTCACCTGAACAAAATGGGGTAGCTGAAAGGAGGAATAGACTCATTGTAGAGACAGCTAGGTCTATGCTTAGTGAGAAAAAATTACCAAATTATCTTTGGGCAGAGAGTGTATCTACTGCCACATACTTAATCAACAGGTTGCCATCAAAGACACTTGATGGAATGACACCCTATGAGGCTTGGCATGGTAAGAGACCATCTCTGGATCATTGCAAAATCTTTGGGTGTGTTGCATATGTGCATATTCCCTCACAGGTAAGGGGAAAGCTAGACCCTAAGGCTGAAAAGTGTATCTTCATTGGTTATGATTTGAACCAAAAGGGATACAGATTCTACAACCCCTCAAACAAAGGCTTCAAGGTAAGCAGAGATGTCATATTTGATGAAAATGATTCATGGTATGAAAATGAGTGCAGGAAAGTTAGCCTACCTTATGATATGGAAGAAGACTTTCCAAAGCTTATCAGGCAAGAACCAACTCAGAAAGAGGACACAAGCTCAGATGATGAAGACACCATCAACATTGAAGAGTTCAAGGCTTGGAAATCCAAAGGGAAGATGAAGATGAAGCAACTAGAAGACAATCCAGAATCCTCAACTCAAGCTATGAGGAGATCTCAAAGAGAAAAGAAGAAACCTATTAGGTATGGGTATGATACTTCACTTGTAACCAAGCACTCTGTATATCTTGCAAAGGATATCTTGAATGAAGAACCAGGTACATTTGAAGAAGCAATTACTAAACCAGAATGGAAGGAAGCAATGGATGAAGAAATGGAGGCTCTCAAGGAGAGTGATACTTGGGACTTGGTACCCAAGAAGGACTCCATGAAGGTGATAGGATCCAGATGGATCTACAAACTCAAGAGGAACTCAGATGGTACAATAAACAGGTATAAAGCTAGGTTGGTAGCCAAGGGTTTTGCACAAACCCAAGGCATTGATTATGAGGAGACATTTTCTCCTGTGGCCAAGATGCCAACTATCAGAGTTATGGTGAGTGTAGCTGCATCCAAGAATTGGAACATGTACCAATTGGATGTGAAGAATGCATTCTTGAATGGATGGATATCTGAAGAAGTCTACATGTCACAACCACCTGGCTATGAGGATCCTAATAAGGTAAATCATGTTTGTAAATTGAAGAAGGCTTTGTATGGATTGAAGCAGGCACCTAGAGCATGGAATTACAGGTTGACAACCTATCTCCTAGATCAAGGATTTGTGATGAGTAAAGCAGATACTTCATTGTTTAT